>JAFIDM010009631.1:2201182-2221553 GCA_023159025.1 Thereuonema tuberculata
GTTCTGATCAGCAGTGTATGCTTCATTATTCCGCTGATGTGTCTGGTGGTACAAAGGTGTGTATTTTATTTCAGTTAAGAACTAGAGACATGTCAGAAATGTACTTTGTGTTCTTCTTCACAAATTTGGGATCCCAAATTAAATGACAAAGTGTGCGACGGTGATTCTCCTATTCTACTATAAGTACTCTTTTTCTCTAATATTAACTGTACTTCAAAGAGACTGAGAAAAATTCTCCTTACGAACTCATCAGTAGTAAGGAACTTTGAAAACTGTCAAAACCACGATCATGTTATTTTAAGCATTTTTCTTTATATCTGTGTTTGAGACATTGTATTTAATAGCAAATTTTAATAGATTTATATAAATATTTTAGTTAATAATTTCATTATCTTGATTTTGTAGTTATTTTGCCTGAAATAGATTTATCTTACATTCATCTTCTACTCTTACGCTTCGATATTTACTCTTTGGGCCCAGCACTATTGACTGTGTAACTGTTTACATTTAATCTTAGTTACTTTGAACTCTAATTATAAGCAGAATATTTGTTTTGATGTTCATTTTTCCTTTTTATCTAACTAAGATAGTTGGGATTTTCATGTTATTTTTTTTAACAGGTTGATCACGGTTTTGTTTTTTCTGTTATTTCTTTAAGAACTGTGACTATATATTAGTAGCAGAGCATAGTTTCTCTTTTACATCTTTTCTTTTGGTTGCTTTATAGATTTTTGTGACAAAATTGGTAGTAGAGTGTTTTTTTTTTTTTATTATTGTTCACAGAAAATACATCTTCCATGTCAATACAGTGTCTAAAGACCTTAAAGTTTGCTATCGGAATGAGGAATTTTGCTGTTTTTAAAGGTCTGTAAAAATGAAAAGGGCTTGAAGCCACAGGTTGGTAATTTTTATACAAGAACTATGACTGAAAGTGTTTCCAGAAATAGTAAAAGAAAGCCTGGTTTAGAAGTACTTCCTGACAATTTTTTGCTCCAAACTTGGACAATTTTTAAAAAGTATGAATTTCAAGGTCAAATATATCAAAAGGGGGACCAGTCAAAAATTTGAAATTTTGCCCATGGATACTCTTCCTAGTACTTAAGAAAACCTGTAAGTTTCATTTTGTGGTTCACACTTGTATACATTTTACAGGCTGTCAATTACCTGGCAATGGGGAAACATTTACGATTAAAAACTTAAAGTGGCTTCATTTCTTTATATTATAATTTAATATTTTTACAATGATAAAAAAAATTAAAATACATGTTATTTATTAAAATTTGTATGACAAGTTTGATTTTTTTTTTTTTCTTTTTTCTTACTTGTCACAATGCACTACAGTGAGAATGAACATAATGTGACTTGCACTGACATGCACAATAGGTTTTTGCAAATCAGAGCAATAGGGCTGTAGCCAGCTAGTCTGCCTGTTGTGAACCTTTGGAGAATGCAGATGTGTATTAAGTTTCTGCAGTAGTTTTTCTTTGTCTTATGTAGTTAAAAGAATAAAAATTTACAAGTTCCACTATAAATCATTAAATATGAATGAAGTTTGTTAATGTTAGAAGGAGTGTTTTCCACAGTGAAATTAATTCAGAAGAAAAGATATTTGTATCCAGAACATTTAATATACTACTTTTAATAACAAAGCCATATTAGCTTCCACTGGAAAGATACACAACAAACAGACAAAGTTATAACAGACAAAATTATTTCTTCAAGCATATCATGAAAATTCAATGCTCTCCACAAAGGTATGTCTTTTAAAAAAGCTTTGTCAGAAATGTATATTAAACGATAGCGGAATGGAAGAACACATAAATAACATGTTAACAACTGTTGATCAATTTATTGCATTAGGCGGTGAAATGGCTGACAATATGGTAGTTGCGTTACTTCTCGGCAGTTTACCTGACTCTTATGATACTTTAGTTACAGCATTAGAAACTCATCCCAAAGCGGATTTAACAATTGAAATTGTTAAAGGAAAAATGATCGATGAAGCTAAGCATAGGTGTGAATCACAAATGCTAGACACAAATGGTAAGACAATGGCATTAAAAGTTCATCGTAATAATACTAAATCAAAGGGAAATTGTTTTTATTGCAACAAGCCAGGTCATTTAAAGCGAGACTGTAGAAAATTGCTAGCTGATCGTCAGAAGGGCGCGTTTGAGAGGGCTAATATATCATTAAAAAAAGGAAATAAGAATAGTATATGTTTCAAAGCTACTATGGAATCTTTCTCATCTCACTGGTACATTGATTCAGGTGCCACTTGTCACATGACAAACAATTATGACTTTTTTACAGAGTTTCAGACAATTGATGAATTAGTACAAATGGCAGATGGGAGAACAGATGTGTTTTCCGCAGTGAAATTAATTCAGAAGAAAAGATATTTGTATCCAGAACATTTAATATACTACTTTTAATAACAAAGCCATATTGGCTTCCACTGAAAAGATACACAACAAACAGACAAAGTTATAGAGCACCATCTGGCTCTTAACGTGGGCCCGGTAGCCGAGTGGGTAAGGCGCCTGGCTGCGGGTTGGAGGTCGCAAGTTCGATTCCCGGTCTCAGCGGAGACGGGAATTTTTCCACGCTCCATTCTCCTCCAAACGGGTCCTAGGGCCTACCCAGCCCTCTGTAGAATGAGTACCGGGTTTCTTTCCCGGGAGTTAAAGGCGGGCGGGCGTCGGGCTGACCTCCCGACCTCAACCTAGTCCCGTTGGTCAAGTAACGCCGGGAGCCTTACCTTCCGCGAGCCCTTGGGCCTGCATAGGCCTGTCGTGGCATCCTTTAACTTTAACTTATCTGGCTCTTAACATCCAAATTATAATAATAGCGCTACACGCCAGATTAAAGGTTGTTATCCAACAGTTAAATGCTTGATGGTCTTAATAGTTTAAAAATACAGTGCTACAGGATAATCATGGAGTGCTCTATAGGTGTTTATGTTGGTGAAAGTTGTGAAAATCATTCCTATGGACAGTCAACTGTCAAGTCACCATCAGATATAAGTGACTCAGAACTTTCTCTTGTGAGAAAAAGAGTTGGACTTGAAGCAATAGACAATATTTGCACACATTATTACAAAAAGTATGTAGAAAAATATCAACACTTTTTTGGAAACTCATGTTGTGACCCATTTTCATTCCATAAGAAAGTAATTAAGAAGAATTTGCAAACAGTAACTGTGGAGATGTGTGAAAAGTGGCTCTCGTTAAAACTTATTCCAGGGAAGTCCATTTGTTGTTCATGCCTTAAAAAACTGTCTAGCTGTAATGAAAGAGATGATAACAGTGCTAAAGAAGAAGCTTTTACACCTCTGAGCTAGTTGTAAAATATTTAAATAAAGCATGTGAAACCTTAGGAGTTTCACCTATCAAAATAATGAAACTAAGCCACGAGAAAAAAACATTTAGAAGTTAATCGGACAGTGAAAAAGTTTTCTGGTGCAATTAAGAAAACACTAAGTAACTCATTCAATTTACAGCCTGAGTTGGAGAGGGAAAAAGAGAAGGAAGAAAACAGGAAAAGTGATATTGCAGCCAAGGACAGAGTATTTAGTCAAGAGTTTGAAAGAAAGAATATAAAGTTGCATATCAAATAGTGAAAGAATTAAAGTCATCAGTGCAGCTCCCAAGAGCTGGTCAAATAATAAAATAGCACAGGAAGTAGGTGTGAGTAAGTACTTGGTGAAGAAAACAGAGGCTCTTGTGGAAAACATGGAATCATTCCTGAAGTGAATTTATTGAAATTGGGGAGAAGAATGAGAAAAGAAACTAAGGACTTGGTTGTAAATTTTTACAATAGTGAAGAAGTAAGCAGTGTGTGTCCAGGAATGAAAGATACAAAGTCTGTTCGTTTGGAATATGGGAGCAAAGAATTAAACAGAAAAGGTTGTGTCTATGTAACTTGATAGAATTGCACCAAAAATTTAAAGAGGAGTATCCATCAGTTCGTATAGGATTTTCTAAATTCTGTGAGGTGAGGCCCAAGTGGGACTCATTCCGTGTGCATTTGTTCCATACATCAAAACATTAAATTATGGCTTCAGCAGTAAAAATCAATGACTGGAAATCTCTGTTTGCAAAATTAGTGTGCAATGTTAACAATGAGAACTGTATGATAGTTGAGTGTGCAACATGTCCAGGTATTAAAGCATTAAAATTACATGAACTAAACCACGAATTGGATGATTCTGCTGAAGAAGATGATGATGAAAAGACTATTTCTTACAAACAGTGGGTGACAACAGATCGTTGCAAATTAATCACTCTTTTAGAAACTTTGTCAGAATTTAAAGATAATTTGGCATCAAAATTAATGCAGTTAAAGTCACCACTTTATTTCCCCGAGTCAGTAGCAGTTTCTCAGAATAATAAAAGCAAATCTCTCTCAGGATGTGTGTATAGTGATAGGGAATTTCTCAGAAAATTTTACATTCATTATCCAGAATGAGATCCAGTCTTACCACTGGGTAAATGCCCAAGCCACATTGCATCCCTTTTGTGTCTCTTTTAAGACTGAATCTGCAGAAGATCTATGCAACAAAAGCCTTTATGTTATAAGCGATTGCATGGAGCATAATACAACTGATGTTTATGCATTCCAAAAGCAGCCGATTCCATTTATCCAGGAATTCATACCAAATCTGAAGAAGATCTATTATTTCTCGGATGCTCATTCTCACTGTAGTGCATTGTGACAAGTAAGAACAAGATAATTAATGCTTTTAGACAGTGTCAAAAGCAAAGCAGCCCCATAATATGCACAATTTTATAAACAAAACTTTATCGGAAGCGACCACTTTTGACCCCCCCAACTTGCAGTCAGGGAGTTATCCTAAGAGGTCTGATTTTTTGGACTTGGTCACCTACTTTTTGATGCTGAACATGATTAGAAAAACTTTCAATAAAACTTTCCATGGTTTCCTATTTATCTGCTTGCACATAGCCAACCAGAGGGAGTAAAATTTTAATTAATATTACAATATACATTTTTTTTCAAAAACATTAAATTTATAAGCATTTCAAAATTCGAGTGAAATTATCTTTGTTTTCTGGTGTTCACAGTCATATAATTACTCTATGAGATTATTTTTTTCCTAACAAATATTGATCATAGAAAATGAAGACATGAAAATTAAGGTAATTTCAAGAGTAGCAATACTGATACTTCTAATGTTTTTGGAAATGGATGATATCACTGAAAAAAAAAAAATACAGTAGCTATTAATTTTGTATATAATGTATTGTAAATATTTGTATCTCAATTATAGAGATTTCAGTTGTAAATATTACTTATAACTGAAAATATTTTACATTAATTGTAAATAAATTATATTACTATCGTGTAAGGTAAGTACATATTTCACCGCATTTATAAAGCAGTATATTAGCAAGAATGGGTAATTTAAAATTTCTGTGTTTAACTTTATAACAGTACACCATCTGAAATATTCATTTCCACATAAGAATATAAAATTTATCTGTTCTACAAACAATACAGTTACCGACAAAAACCATATTATGTTTTACATATCTCATATATTTTTATTTGTAAAATTTAAAATATATAATTGTATAATGAAATTAATTTATCACTTTGATTTACATAAAGTTGTTTTTTTGGTGTACATAAATGTAATGATTCAATAATTTATCAATTACATTGAAATATAATAGTTAATAACAGAATTTTATATTTATGTTTTATTTGTTTTTATTAACTTATTTCTATTTATTATTTACTATCATGCATTTAGGCATGTGTGTTTGCGTACGTCCACAAAAAATAGAATTGCACAACTATTGAATTTTGTACACACTTTACCAGAAGCATGGTTAACTCAATTGTAAACGGTTGTTATAAATGGATTTCAGTCTTTTTAAAAATTTAAACTTCAATTTAGTTTGAGTTTTTAGTTTACTGGATGTAAATTTGTTATTTTTTTTCCCATTATATGTTAGGCTTCCAGAACGAAGGAACAGATAGCCATCTAGTAAATAAATAAAATTGAATATTATTTAAAATAATGTTATTAATATAACTTGGATTTGTGGTTTGTTTTTCTTTCTTTCTTTTTAATCAAAAGTGAAAAACAGTAATCTTGAAAATTATGTAATTTGTGAAGTACATGTAGATGTAATATATCTTAATATTTTTTAGAATAATAATAGTATTAAAACTCAAATTTTTTTTTGTAAATAATTAATGGAACAAGGAGTATAAATCAATTTTCTGAATTGTAATTTTTCTTCATATTAATGGTCATTTGAGAAATGTTTTTTTTTTCTTTTCCTTTCTATGATTTTACTTTAGTTGGCTAAATTTTTTCGGGGTTGGTTATAAGCTGGTCTGGTATTTTTTTAATTGCGCTTGTTAAAGGATTCAGTAGGGAAGGAGGTTGTGACATGCTGTTTGGGTTGAGACCTCTGACCTGTCCTTTGTTTTATAGTTTAGGCCACCGATGGCAGATGGCGGTTTTTTTTTTAAGGGTCTTCAAATAGCCAATCAGAGGTGGAGGTGAATTTTTTGGAATTGTTTTTTTTTTCTTCTTTTGGTCTCTTATGCTGGTGACTCTCGTGGAAGGAAAAGCTAATGATTAGGATGTGGTCCCAAGTCACGGAAGAACATAAAGGGTACCTTGAAAACCCAGGAGTGAGTTTTTAGGGAGCGCTGGAACTCCGATTACCGATTTTGTGTTTCACTACCCTGCGACAGGTATTAAGTTATAGGATTCAGTGAGTTAAAAATAAGGAAAAACTTATTCTTATTTCAATATTATCTGATTAATATTACTATCCTGAGTATAACTAAGATAATGCTGGCGCGTGTAGGTGAAACAAGATACTGGTAAGGGACACATTTACGATTTAATTATTACTATATATATTTTTTCTACTAAAGGACCATTTCAGAACTAAGTAGTTTTTTTTTTTTTTTAATTTATTTACACTAGTAAATGTATATCTCTTCAATCTACTGAGCAGCCTTAGAGATTTTAAATTTTGAATTTTTGTTGATGGATTTTTTTATATAGTGATTATTCGATTTTTATATGTTAGTTAAGTTAGAGGGATAAATTACCGGACTAGCCTAAAGATCGACCCCCAAATAAGTAATTATGTTTTGATCTAGTGATCTGTCTGTGGGTTTTTTTTTTTATTTATACTAGAAGGATTTAAAAAAATTTTTTTGAAAGTATAGCAATTTCAATTTTGTGTGTTTAATCATTTTTTTGAATTATCAAAGGAAAATAAATAGATAATGAACCAGTGTAATGACCTTTTTGTAAATAATTTATGAATAAGTTTGATATCCAAGGTAAATCAAATAAACCTTTTTATTGTTGTTTGTTAAAATCTGTTGTATATGGTCATTATTTCATCCTAGTTGTGACATTAAACTTGGAACCCCGACCTTGATTTAAATTATGAAATTAAAAAGGAATAAATTTTAAGAAGACTCACATTTTCAAAAATCACATGGGTCACAAATTAGTATTATTAAGAAATTTATAATAATATACTGTCATTACATAACTTCATTTTTTTCCCTGAATGGTTTATATAATTTTTGCTAAGTTTGCATTTCAATTTCTTTTCAAACCTTATATTTATATCATTTTGCATTTATAAAGTAAAACACGTAACATACCAATATCTCCCTTTAACAATTTTGGGAAGTTTATTTAAGAGTTTTGTTTGTTTGTTTTTTTTAATTTTCGTATTTGCTGAATACAAAGAATAGATTTTTTGTTTTGTTTTTCATTTTCAGAAGAAATTCATAAATTAGCATTATTAATCTGAATCATAGTTCTTATAAACATATATTATATAGTTCATACAAACAAGACATCAATATTTCGGTATTATATTTTAATTCAAACTAGTCGGCTACCAGTCGCTTCGCGATCCGGAAGCCTCGCGTATGTAACGGAAAACAATTTGTTATTTATTAAAAAAACACATACACACAAATTACATCAAGTAAAATAAAACTAAAATTTTTTTAAAGTTTTTTTTTATTTTAATTTTTGATGTATATATTCTCTCAATTCACGACTGCTTTTAGAATCAGCGTGTGAATCATTTATCTGTGATATATTTTTATTTTTTATAGAGATTAGAAAGTAATCCTTGTGGTCTAATGCTTAAGACGTCTAACTTCGGAGCAGAAGGTTGCATGTTGGATTCCAGTAGATAACTTGTAGAAATTATTTCTATTTTTGTAAATTACAATAATTGCACCAGAGCGAAAGAGAAATCAAAGATTTTCGTAATATAGATACAATTTTCAGTCGCTTTTGAGCTACAAATAGTGAGCTTTCAGTATTCTACTTAATAGAAATAGTGCTTCTTTCTTTCTTGAGTCTCTTTTTTTTATTTCCATTGATACTTTACAGTGGTTTTTGAGTTAGAAATAGTGATTGTTTTTGAGTAACGAATAGCGATTTTTCAGTATTCTACCTAATAGAAATAGTGATTATTTTTTTTTTCTGTTCTTTTTTATCCAATTCCAATTGATACTTTTCAGTGGTTTTTACATACATACATATCCTTTCCCGTTCCACCAACTGTGGGTCTAGGAATTAACTAGGCCTCTCCACCTCTCCCTGTTCTTCCAAGCCTCTTCTCTACATATTCTTTCCCATGGGATGCCTCTCTCTTCCAGGCTGTGCTTCACATCATCCAGCCATCGCTTACGCGGTCTCCCTCTTGGTCTCTTCCCTCCTTCTTTTAACTCATGCCACACCTTAGGAGTCCTACCATCTTCCATTCTTTTCACGTGCCCGAACCACCTCAGCCTTCCCTCTTCCACCTTTTCCCTCAAACTTTTTACCCCCAACTCCTCCCGGATATCCTCATTTCTCATTCTATCTAATCGAGTCTTCCCTACTATACCTCTAAGAAACTTCATCTCCCCAGCTTGAAGTCTACTCCAGTCTCTAGCATTCATCACCCATGTCTCCGCTGCATAGGTGACTATAGGCACGTAATACATTTTATAGATTATTTCTTTTGCCTTCCTTGGGACTTTCTTATCCCATATCAGGTGTCTCACTCCCTGGTATAGCTTTCCCCCTTTCTCCAACCGTCTTGTGATTTCATGCTCCACTCTACCATCACTTGTTATTTCGGTCCCTAGGTAAGTAAAACTATCTGTGATCTTCAATGCCCTGTTGTTTATGCAGATATCCCTTTCCAGGTTTTTGTCCCGTCCTACCACCATCACTTCACTTTTCTCTTCGCTAACTTCAAGATCCACTAGTTTCAGTTGTAGAGTCCATTCATCCAATTCCCTCTGTACGTCAACAATTTTCTCACCCCATATTACAATGTCATCTGCGAAGATCATATGCTTTGTGTCTTTACTCTGTTTTTGTAAGTTTTCCTTAACCTTTCTTCCTACCCATTCCATTATTATATTGAACAGCATTGGCGACAAAACACTCCCCTGCTTTAATCCTCTCTGGATTTCAAACCAACCAGTTGGCCCTTCTGTGGTTCTTACTCTACATCGGTTCACCCTATATATTTCTCTTATCCAGTTCACTATGTATGGATCCACTCCCAGTTCCTCTAGACTTTGCCATATGTATTTCCTGTTCACCATATCGTAGGCCTTTTTTATGTCGATGAACACCATATACACTTTCTTCCCAAATTCCCACTTCTTTTCCACCATCTGTCTCACTGAAAAAATCAAATCGATTGTACTTCTCCCTGGCCGGAACCCATGTTGTTCTTCACCTAACAATCTCTCGCACTTAGTTTTCATTCTGTTCAGGAGAATTCTTTCGAACACTTTAGCGCATTGGCTCATCAAGGTGATTCCTCTATAATTCTTACACAGTCTCCTGTTCCCCTTCTTGAAGATCGGTATCACTTCTCCTTTTCCCCAATCTTCAGGTACTGTGCCTTCCTCCCAAACTGTCCTCATCACTCTATACAACCATTGTACTCCCACCGGTCCTGCAGCTTTCACCATATCTATAGTAACTTCATCCGGTCCACCTGCCTTATTATTTTTCATTACTTTTACTGCCTCTTCCAATTCTTGCCATGATGGTGGGTTTCCTTTTGACCTTTCACCTTTACTTATCTCCACTTGGATTCCCTTGGCGTGCTCATTTTCCTGTTCTTTGTTGTTCAAAAGGTTTTTAAAATAGCTCTCCCACAGCTTCCTTATCTCCGCAGCTGTCTCAATTGGATTTCCCTCTTCTGTTTCCAAAATTGAAGCCCCTTCAGTTGGTTTTCTCTTATTTCTGATCATTCTGTATAGAAGTTTTTTGTTCCCTTCTACATCTTCTTCCAGTTTCTTTGTGAATTCGTCCCATGCTTTCTCTTTCTCTTCCCGTATTATTCTTCTGCACTCCTTTTTCTTGTTCTCATATAAGCCTTTCTTTATTATCTCCTCTCCATCCTTTATTTTCCTGCTTTTCCACAATTCTCTCCATGCTTTGTTCTTTTCCCTCACAGCTTTTACTGTATTCTCGTTCCACCATTCACTTCGCTTTGCCTTCTGGTTAGCCCTTCCTGAAGTTCTCCCACATACTTTTTCTGCTGCCTCGACAAAAGCTATCTTGAACTTTGACCATTCTTCTTCAACTCCTGCAGTTCCCTCTCTTGGCAATCCTGTCGTTATCAGTTCTTTAAAATCTTGTTTAACTTCTTCCTTATTCAACTTCCATATCTTAATTCTTTTAACTGACTTCATTGTTCTCAATTTCATCGGTCGTATCTGAAGATCCCCTACCAATAGTCTATGATCGCCATCCATTGCAACGCTTGGGATCACTTTAACATTCTTTAATTTTTCTCCCCAACCTTCATCAGTAATAATGTAGTCGATTACACTCTTAGTTACTCCATCCCAGCTATATCTTGTAATCATATGATTTTCTCTCTTCTTAAATCTGCTGTTTCCCATTCGTAATCCGTTCCTTTGACACAAATCCAACAAGTTTGCTCCCTCCACATTTCTGTCTCCCCATCCGAAGGCGCCTAGAACTCTCTCATACCCCTTTCTATCCTTTCCCACTTGTGCGTTAAAATCTCCCATTATAATGTTGCATTTTTCAATATTTATTTCCATAAGTTCTTCAAAACTTTCTTTTTCTTCTTTGGAGCAGCCTACTTGGGGAGCATAAATTTGCGCTACTTGTACCATCTCATTACCATTTTTAATTTTAATACTAATCATCCGTTCTGACAGATATATCACCTCTTCAACTAAATTTTTTACTCTGTCGTTTACTATGATAGCTACTCCATTTCTTGCTGTCCTGTCGTTCCCTTTCCAGAAAAGTTTGTATCCCGACCTCAAATCCTTCTCTCCCTTTCCCTTCCATTTTGACTCACTGAGTCCAAAGATGTCTATATTCCTCTCCTCCATCACTGTAATCAGTTCATCTACCTTCCCATTCAAAGTAAGTATATTCAGCGTCCCAATTCTTAAATTTGTCATTTTCCCATTCTCACTCTTTCGTAATCCATTTGTAAAATTCGTAGTCCGTTTGTACATTCCGGGTCGTCGTCTGCATCTGTCCTTTCCGAGGCTAGTTCCTGTTTTGAAAGCAAACAAAAATCCACTACTGGCTTGCTAGGCCTATCGTAGCTTCACCATGGCCCCGTCAGCCGTCACTTTTCGGGGTTCCCGTAGAGCCTTCACAGCTACCGTAACGGTCCCGGGGCCCACGAAGTCCCCACTGTACTTCACCCCTACAGGCAGTCCCCTACTTTATGCCATTGCCCGTCTCCCACCGCTTGGAGGAGGGGTTGGACTTATGGGAGACTCAGTGGTTTTTGCGTTACAAATAGTGAAAATTATCTATATCTATTAGCTAGGCCATCAGATTGTTCGATATAGATATTTGAAGAAGAGATTTCAGATGGACGTTAGTTGATATAGATGATAAATGAAGATCATAGCTTGTATACGAAATTCTTCGCAACAAATTGATTGTGAGTATTCTTTAGAGTGAAGATAACCAAATTCTGTTGAATTGTGACTCAAAGACCTAAAGTTGTATGTGAGTTAAGACAACGTTTTCCAATTATATGGCAACTTTATTTAGAGTTTGTCCTTGAGCTTTATTGATAAATATCGCATAAGAAGGTCTGATCGGAAATTGTTTTCTTGTGAAAGTGAATGGAAGTAGATTACCGCATGGTTCCATAGACATCCTATGGATGAAAACAAAATCTCCTTTGTGAGTTCTGTTATAATTTCGGTTTCTATGAGATCATTATCGAATGAACAGCATTTAAGTTGAGTTCCATTGCAGTATGCAAACTTGGGATTGATGTTTTGCAACAATATTATTGGAGATCCAATCTTCAATGACAAACGATGTTGAGGAATTCCGCTGAGATTCAATGCGTTCAGACACTCGGGCATATAGAGATGTTCGTGTGGTGGATTATCAGAAGTGTCAATTTTATTCGCACTTGTATTGTATGCTCTGTAGTCTCTCCTTGTATTCTTATACTTATCATTCGATTGATGTTATCGACACTCTCATTCATCTCGTTTATCCAATTCCAATTGATACTTTTCAATGGTTTTTAAGTTACAAATACTGATTTCTCAGTATTCTACCTAATGACGTACTGCGTCTTTCTTTTTTGACTTTCTTTTTAATTACAATTGTTACTTTTCAGTCAAAGTCAGTTCAGTTTTGACAGATAAGTCAAAAAAGCAATATGGAGAGAGTTGAAGTTCCCATGGCCTAATGGGTAAGATGTCTGACTTCGGATCAGAAGGTTGTAGGTTCGATTCCCGTCGCGGATGTTTCATTGAAAAAATTCTTTCTATTTTTCATTCTCACAGAAAACTGCGCCGGACAGACAGACACACAGAGAAATAAAAGATTTTAGTAATATAGATTGTCATTTAATTCCTAAAAATATTTATGAAGAAAACTGCTTGTTTCCAACTTTCGACTTTTCAAATATACCATGAGGCATTATTGTGATCTTTTTTTCCTTAACAGTCTTTCCCTAGAGACTTGTTAATTCCAGTCTCAAAGGGAACAACGGATAATTAAGAGGATAGGTTAGACAGTTAGATTATCTGTGGGAGGGTTAATTGAGTCATTATCAATTGCAGGCTGTGCCATCTAGTGAGGCAGATCGTAAACACTTTTTTCTCCAGAATTTCCTTAAACCACTATTGCCTTTACCAAACCTAGCCAGGATTCTATTCATTTTTGCTTCTTTCGAGTCTTAAAAAAATGGTTGAACAGGCCTTGGAGGCATATGATAGGATTGATGGAAATTAATGATTAATTACATTAGAAATTGCTTCGTTTTACGTTAATTCAACACCTGTATTTTAAAAACGAGGTAAAAGTCTAGTTAAAGGTACCCAAGTTGACCGGAAGTCGATCGGATGAAATCTGTTTGGAACGCTAATGAATGGGAAAAAATTTTGAAAGGGCCAAAATTATTTCCAAATTTACCAATACATACATTCTGCAGCTCAGCAGACCTAATCTAACCTAACCTATAGCTAAATGGAATAAACACTTCGGTCCTTCGGACCTCATCAGCATGAAAGTTGTTTCGAAGGCCGTACGAAGGGTGCCGGATACTAGACTTCAGCCAAAAACAATTCCTTTCCTATAAATACCGCTTTCATTACGATCGGTTATTTTCCAGTCGTATCCTGAACGAGTTCTAATGTTTAAACTGGTTGTTGTTAATTGCTGAATATTCGCAATTTTCCAAACAACTGAATGATTTGATTGATCGAAAAGAAGATTTTTCTTTCCATTGGATGAAACGACTTAACAGCTTAATTTTAGTTTTAATTATAATAATTTCCAAAACAATACTGTACCTTTGAGAGCAAGCAAATGCTCTCTGTCTTTCGTTTCCATCCTATTTGCTCAAGTGATCATTGCTTAAGAGTTCAGGAAAATTATCGATTTCTTTCTTCTGGAGCAGAAACAGAGAAAATGTGAAAAGAAACAGATCGAACATATCAAAGAGAAATATTTATTTAATTAAAAAAAAAAAAAACAGATTAAAGTATAAAAATATCTAAATATTTATGATATGTTTTTATTTCTTTAATATAATCAGAGATTTGAAATTATAAAATTTTGAACGAAATTACATAGAAGAAATTAATTGCCAATGCCTTTTTAAGTAAACTCTTCCTGAAATGATGGCGGTTTCTTAATTTATAAACTGAATTCTCGATTAAAATGGGTGGCTACCTTGAATAACAATGAAAAGATATCCATACAGTTATGTTTTATAATAGATATTGGTGAGTTAACTGTCGAGGACTTGGTCTCAGCCTTTTTATGTTCGATTAATATCTTAGGAATTTGTCTGTAATTATTATTCGATTAAGTATTTTTTTTTAATATCGGAAAGATTAAAATGTTTTATAATAGAGAGAAAACAATCTCAACCGGACAACAAATATGCCTTCGCACATTGAGCCAACATTCAGCAAAATGTTTTCGTTTCCTCTTTTTCTGTTGACAAATATTTCGACAATTATTCGTGGTTAGTATTAGGACATAGCAATTTATACGCAGTCCTTTTTATTGCATTAATTATCCAAAATTAAAAAAAAAAATGTGTTTACTATATTGTGATTTGTGTTTTAATCCCTAGTTTAGCTTAGTCAGAGGCAAGGAAAGGAGAAAGTTATTATATCTACCCCCGAAATATGACTTTTCTTTTTCATTTCTTTTTTTAAATCTTGTTATTACGAATCTTTTAGCCCTTTTAGTAATTTCATTTAATAACTTCAAAAATTAAAAAGCAGTTGCTGGAGGAATGGAACAGGAAAGAAGTGTCTGTGTGTGTGTGTGGGGGGGGGGGGGGGGTTACCATTAACATGACATTATCAGTTGTTAAAATTTTACCTATGAGATGAGCCAAGATTATTAGTAATTGTTATTACTAATAATTTATTTATTTTTTTTAGTCAGGAGTTTTAAGTTATTTTTAATTTTTGATGGTAATATATACGATGTTGTAGGTCCAGTGGCACAGACATTGGGCTGCAGGCTGGCGGAGACAGCTTCGATTAGGTACCCACACACGTAGGGTTTTTTTCCGAGTTTTGACCCCGAAGAGCTATTCGGAAGGATCAATCACTTACGTAAGCCTTAGTGCACATCTGCTGCTCTGGCAGCCAAAACCACAGAATTAAGAAGGGAGATTCCCCCTTTATTGCATGCCTCCAGCAGAACACTGATCGGTCCTATTGTGAGTGGTTTTGCCGCTGGCTTTTTACTGAAACCCAGAAAATGGGTTCTGTTTCATTTTGGGAGTCAAGTGAAGATCCTCCGGGTCCGCTAATTAACCTTCTCCCTTTAGACCCTGTGGTTTTAGCTGCCAAGCAGCAGATGCTTGCCTACCTTTAAGCTGAGTCGGGGAGTTGTTAGATGGGGGTGGAGATTTCTCAGGTAGTTGGCAATCGACATGTCGCAGTTCCTATCCTTGACGCACAGCTTAACGTAAAGATTCTCTTAACTCTCAGTTCCTTTAAGGATTTTATTTTGAATTTGCCTAGACTAACTTCAAAGATGAAATGACAAGTAATTGTTGTTTCTGACAAATTGACTTTGTAGTGAAAATAGCACTAAATTTATAATTATATTTTGAACTTTTGTAGGTATAATTGTCAACATTTGACAATTGTAAACACAGTTATAAGAAATTCGAATTGCAATAGGAAATTTTCTTTTTTCTAATTACAGTGAAGTTTAATTTGTTTTTAATTTTTACAAAATATAGTCCTATTAGGATTACAAGTTAAAATCCCGTCAACAGGTGCTAGGAATTAAGAATACAAGACACAATTTAAATATAGTAAACCTCGCATAAGACGCTCTTCAAGGGACCAGCTCGAAAGAGCGTCTTAAGTGGGAAAGCGTCTTATGGGTAAATTGGAAAAAAAAAAACCTCTTTAAGTTCTTAAAAAATAGAAAAATATGTATTGCATATGTTTTTCAGCACAGTTCTTAAAGTGGAAGGAGATATGCCCAGTTCTTTAGCGATTTGCTTTTGTTTTGTTTTTTTAGCTGCATATCCTTCGTCATACTTTTTCAAAATGTTCAGCTTTTCTGAAATCGATAAAGCTTTACGTTTTATTCCAGTTTTACTACTAGCACTGGCCATAACGAAATTACTGATACACTCCCCAACGAAGTAAACCATTCGTTACATTCATCCGATATAGGAATGAGTCAACAAAACTAGTGCAGTCACTCCTTCATCTGTGTGTGACAACATGCCTCAACAATTTAAGGTCTTTTTGTTGGACAAAACAAAGCCCTTAGAAGATCCCCACCCCGCTCCCTGTTCCAAGAAGAGTTTCATGTCTATTTCCAGGAAGTGTTGCGGGGGTCAGAACAAAGCGAGTACAATACTCACTTTGGTCAGAACAGGGGAGAGAGGATTATGAAGTGGGCAAAAAAGAGAGAAGAGCATCTTATCCGAAATACAGAGCAGAACAAAGTGTCTTAACAGGTGGATTTTACATTGACTAGTATAGGAAATGTCCAGGGACCGACGGAAAACAGTTTCTTAAGCGAGTTTTACTGTACATACAAAATAATTCGTATACATAGAAATATTACTAAGTCAATAAATCTTAATTATAAGTGAAAATTAAATTCTAAAATTATAAATCTAGTCAACCAGAGGATTTATATTTATTATTAGCCAATTTCTAAAGTATTTTTTTTTTAATTTGATATTTTAGAAAATTTTGGTCAATTTTTTAGATTTATTTTATTTATCACATCCGGTAGTAATTTATATGGGTGGCATAATTATTAAAAATGTTGGTTATTCCAGTATAAAGTTACATATACCTCAAAGATTATAGTTGTATTCGAATTTGTATTGTTCATGTAAATTAATTGAAAATAATTCTATATTATTAAATTGTATAAAAAGTTTTTGTTCCGAAGTAAGTATTTTATTATGCATTAAGAATTCCCTTGTTATTTTATTATGTGAAGTATTTTTATAATATATTACTAATTTTAAGACTATTATTCTTTGTTTCGTAAAATATTTATACTTTTTAAGTTTTCCATTATTTGTATTAGACCAGATATTTGTGTTTTCATAATTAAATAAGAATCAAAAAAGGAAAACTAAGTTATTATTTTATAATTTATTGGTATAATGTTTTTTTCAAGAAATAGTATTTAATTTTTGTTTTTTAAGTTTTAATTTGGGTATCCCAAGTAAAGTGTCATTTAAAATAATACCCAAATATTACTCTTTGAATGATATGACAATTTGTACGTTTTTTAAGTTTGTTATGAAACACAGTTAAGCAGCTACTAGAGCTCAAAGCCCCGCGAAGGGGAACTTTCAGGATTTTAGTTTGGTTGAAATTCCAAAATCCACCCTCACTTGGAAGGTCATCTCTGCTAAGGATTGAAGGGTTTCCTGCTTAACACAGAGTTGTGACATGCCATGGAAATAACACGCTAACCCTCGGGATAAGACATTTCTTGTTAAGCTGTGACAAAACATTTGTTCCCCAAGGGGCAGGGATGTGAAGGGGAGACAGGTCTCCCCTCTCAGGGCGAACATCTTCAGACCAGACCTCTACGTGTGTGGGTAGCTATTCCTGGAACAGGTGAAGGATTTCCCCCGAGTGTTTCTCCTCCAAATAGGTTTAGAGTTCACTCAATCATCTGGGGACTGGGTTTCTTTCCTTGGGTAAAAGGCATTTGACTGATTATCCAAACCCAACTTCATTCCATTGGTTGTAATTGTTGGGTTCTACATGACCTGTAAAATGGAACCCAATTTCTATGGGATGTTAGATATTCCAGTTGTGGTTTTTTTTCTACATTCTAGCAAAATAAAAAAGCAAGATCTTACATTTTCTTTTCCTCTCTTTATATTTCAGAGGATGATTTTTAGTATCTTAATAACATTCAAAAATTTCAAACTGTATATTATTGTAAAAGACATAATACCCTATTTTAAAATGTAAATGCAGGTTATTAAAGAGTGCAACAAAATAATATTTGTCAGTATTACGTAAGTTTTACTGATTATTTTGATTGTCAAGATGTTGATTAGCAAATTTGAAATTATGTACAGATCTATTTTTATAAAGAAGATTAAGAAAAATAATTTTAAAAATTGTAACTGGTTAAATTGCATAGTTGACATCTGTGATTCCAGAACTAGTCTATTGGTAAATTATGTAATTCTTTAGACCATTCAAACAAGGATGGGCATCAACAAGAAGATGTCTCGTCTATGTGAGGATTGGTTTTGTCCAAACAGTTTTTTGATTAGTTCCTGTATTGGCAAACCTATGCAGTTTGGAGATTTTGTCCTAAATACTCTGTGGAAAATTAAATGTTACAAAATACTTATAATAATGAATTAAAATTCTCAGGTCTCATGACTGATTTTGTTGTTCAGTATGACCCTGTATCAGTGGGGAATAGTGCCTTGCAACCACAGTTACATGAAACCATAGATAATTCCAAATGCTATACATAAGCATGATATTCGTGTAACATATATATACAGGGTGTTTCAAAAATACTTTTACATATTTTGGGGGTGGCTTCCTAACACCAAAACAAGAACAAAAGTCCATATAAACATATATCCGAAAATCCTACGGTTTTCAGTTATTAATGAAAGTTTACGGTCAACAAGTTTCAAGATACAATCAACAACTCACGTTTGCTGTTGCACTGATTGTCTCCTAAGTAGCACTAAGTTGTGGCCAAGGAGATTTGTTTCCATGTGTCATTGGTGAACATTTATGTAGTAGTGAGTTAGTCTGTCTTCAACATGTCAGTTGTGTAGTAGTGCGTTAACTGAAAAGTGTCCGTTGAACCTTGGCAGGATACCCATTTCATGAGCAGGCAGATATGATTTTTATGTACGGTCGCACGAATGGTAATGGATGCGAGGCTGCATGGTTGTATCAGATGGCATTTCCAGACCGCAATCTGCTGAGTCATCCAACATTGCTGCTGTTATCATCATGTTGCTGAGACAGGATCCGTAGCACCATGAACTATGGATCGAGGAAGACCAAGAGTCGCCTAACCGGGAAGAACACATTTTACAGTTTGAAGATCCGGGTACCAGCACACGACAGGTGGCCTGAGTATGTGATGCATCTCCTACTAATGCATGGAGGTTACATCATGAGATGCTGCTGTATCCGTATCATCTGCAACATGACCAGAGTTTGTCTGGCGAGTACCCACCACGGGAGAACTTTTGCCATTGGTTTGTTGCACAAACTGCCATTCCGTTGTTTGTCTCTTTGATTTTGTTTACAGATGAGGCAACATTTAGACATGATTACCTAACAAATTTTCACAACCAACATTTGGGGCGTATGCAAATCCTCGTGGTACAATTCAGGCTAGACACCAACATCAGTTAAGATTAATGTGTGGGCTGGAATTGTAGGTGACTGTCTAGTAGGTCCATATGTTCTCCCAGCACGTCTGACAGGCGCTGTATACAGGGACATGATTCAGAACACTCTTCCAGCCTTGCTATAGGATGTGCCCTTGCAATAAGACGAAACATATGGTTTATGCATGATGGGCTCCTGCACATTTTAGCCACATTGCTCAAGATGCACTGCCTGATAACTACAATGACAGATGGATAGGCAGGGGAGGACCAGTTCCATGGCCTGCACGTGCTCCTGATCTCAATCCTTTGGATTTTTATCTGTGGGGCCATCTCAAACAATTGGTTTATGCAGCAGACATTCCTAATGCAGAGACACTTTATCATATGTCATGGTGGCCGTTCGACACCGTGTGGGAGTATTTGAAAACGTGTGACAGTCCATGATCCGACGAGTGCATGCGTATGTGGAAGCATGAAGAGGACATTTTGAACATTTCTTATGAGTTTCTGAAAGTTTCAACACTTGCTAATAACCTGACAATGTCTAACTGATGTGTAAGTACGTACTGTCTTTAATAACTGAAAACCGTAGGATTTTCGGACATATGATTATATGGACTTTTGTTCTTCTTTTAGTGTCAGGAACCTGCCCCCAAAGTATGTAAAAGAATTTCTGAAACACCCTGTATATGCTTAAGTTTAATTGATAAAGTACACACACAGACCAACAAGAAGGCTTAACATGCGTGTATTAAAATAAAGAGAAAGTGAAAATAAATAAAGTGCACTTACTTACAAACATGATGAAAAGAGAATAAAAAAGATGGTAATAAACCTACAATTTTGGAATATTCAGCATATTCTATCATCAGGTATGGCACAAACATATAGGACATCACAAAGCATTTTAGACGACACGAGGTGGGAATACATAGTGAGAGTGAGGGAAGTGAAAG
>JAFIDM010009631.1:2221563-2241534 GCA_023159025.1 Thereuonema tuberculata
ACATAGTGAGAGTGAGGGAAGTGAAAGGATTAGGGAGGTTTAGCAATGATGGATGCTTTTTCCCGCCAGTGATAAGGTTGTATGCCTTAAGTGGATTATGTGGACGGATTTGGCTAGGAGTCGGTGGCAGCGGAGAAGTTGGGTGTGTGTCCGATCTTGTTGTAGTGCATAACAGTCTACGAACATGTGGGGGTCTGTGTTTTGAAAGGCTTGTTTATGCTCTTTAATGCATGTGGATAGGGGCCGGGATGTTTGTCCTACATAGCCAGAGGTGCATTGGTTACATGGGATCCAGTATACAGTGTTGGAAGAGTTATTTATTTGTTTGGTTTGTGTTATGTTTATGTTGGATGAATTGAAGGCAGTGGCATATTGGTATGCGTTGAGGAATTTTTTAATGAAACTTTCAAGGGGTGGATAGTGGGGAAAGGGGATGTATTTGACGGGGTTTGCGGTTTTATTTTTTGATTGTTTTTTTCAGTTTGTGTGTTAGGATATTAAGTTAGTTAGTTAGTTTAGTTAGGATATTAGCGGTTGTGAAAAAGCTAGGAGGGGTAGTTATTGAGGTTGAGTATGGTGTAAATGATGTTTAATCTAAAAATATTCATTCCATTGGTTGTAATTGTTGGGTTCTACATGACCTGTAAAATGGAACCCAATTTCTATGGGATGTTAGATATTCCAGTTGTGATTTTTTTTCTACATTCTAGCAAAATAAAAAAGCAAGATCTTACATTTTCTTTTCCTCTCTTAATATTTCAGAGGATGATTTTTAGTATCTTAACATCATTCAAAAATTTCAAGAAAGGGGATATATTTGACAGGGATTTGGGGGGTTTTATTTGTAGATTAAACACCATAGGGACAAAGGAAGACGAGTCGAATACTGGGTGCGTTTGGGCTGCTGGATTTCACCATGTTACAGCCTGGGGCTGTTCTTGTTTGGCACAATTTGAAACTTATGAACCGTTTATTTCTTTAATTTTCCTTTTTTTTTTTTTTTTTCCGGGCCACTGAATTCTATGGATAACTGAAACCTCTGATACTGAATCAGCAGATACGAAGATTCTACTGTAATAAGATTTTAAAGTTTTAAAATTCTAAAAAGATGCTGTGTGAATTAAGAAAAGATGACTGAAATTTCAAAAAGGTTTTGCTTTAACTAAATGAGATTGTATTTATAACTCTTATTATAATTTAATTCAAATGATCTCTCCATATTAATTTTCTTCTCCTAAATTTCAGGTTCTATTACAGATGAGTCAGTAATGGCTAAAAATGGAACAAGATGATGATAAAATTACTTTTTTGGAAGACAGTATGAAGTTCTTTTCAGCTGAACATCCAAAGAAGATATTGTGTAGCCTCAACATTTTAAGGAAGGCTTCACGATTCTGTGACATTAAAATCATTGTAGCCAATAAAGAATTTTTGGTAATTATATAAATCTTTGCTTCTTGAATAAAGAAACTTGCTTATTAAACTCAAAAGAACTTTAATTAGAAAGTTGATAGTTATGTTAAATAAGCAGCTGAACTTTATCATCTTTGTTGTTTGTAACATAAAAAAAATAAATCCTGTGATCATTAAAATAAGGTTATGTCAATAACACCGATGACAATAGTGCTATATAGGATTTTTTTTTTTTCCGTTTTATTTTAAGATCTTCAATTTTATTGTTAGTCCATGATTCTTATCACCGTTATATTCATAATTCCTTGTTAATCAAGTCACCAGATAATCTTCAAACTTAGCTAATGTTTCTATATATTTTGTTTGCCTATGTTATTCTATAATATCTGTTACTTTTTTAATGTACGGAGAAGTTAGGCATGTTGGGTCATTTTTGCATGTAATATTGAATAGAAACTGTGCTATTAGGAGAATGAATAGAATTTGGAATGAAAGAACTGACATTCATATATAACATCAAAAACAAAAACAAACAAAAAAAGATATTCTTCAAGATTACTTAGATAATACATTCATAGAAAGGCCAGAACAACTCAGTGTAAGAGAGTTCAAAATACACCAATATATGTTGAAAAATATCTTTACATAAACAGTAAAAATGCTTAAACAGTGCACTCATTAAATTCTTTTATTAATTGAACATATTCAGTCAACAATTTTAAAGTCTGTAATAAATGTCCGTTTGCTGCTAGTTCATTTCCATCAATGAGCAGAGCATAACTAGGAGAGTGGGTAGCACTTGGGAAGGAAAGACAACAGAACAAGACACCACTGCTGTTTTATTTATTCTTTTAATTTGATAGAAGATATGGTCTGGTTTTTTTTTCTTTGATTGGAAAATCAGACCTTCAGGTCTTGGTGCAGCATTTTAATAACTTCTTGTGGGCAACAAAACTGAGCTACAACACTGACAGTGGCAACTAAAATCATGTTATACTAATATTTTCTTGTCTGGTGTCCAAGACTTTTGCAACATCTTAAATTACATAAAATTAATGGTTTTTATTTTAAGTTGATGATTATAAGATAAGTTGTAAATGACAATAGAATGTTGAAAGATGTTTGCAAAGCAAAACAAGTTGAAAACTTTTGATCTAAGAGAGCAAACTGAGTTGGCTGCAGGTGAAGTGCTAATCAATACTATCTGCTGTTTAAGATACCTGACATTGTATTCAGCACTTCATTCTATAAAGACAAATATCAGGAAGGCTAAGCTTTGCTCTGTCTGGTTACTTAACCCCCTTTCATTTGCGCAGCAGAGCCACTCCATCTAGAATAGATGTCTGCCACCTAGTGGTCATGAAGGCGATATGGCAATATGACGTGCAGCAGCAGTAGTCATATGGCATATTGCACGTGAAATGCTGTTATGTACAACCTCTCAGGACTGCAAAAGAGACATAATTGCTGAAACTTCAGTGACTAAATCAGCCAACTCTATGGGTGTTGCAAAAAGCACTGTGTCAGCTGTTATGACAGCCTACACAAAAACATGGTAAGACGTTATCTGCAAACAGAAGAGTGGGCGAAAATCAAAGCTCTCCGACTGGGATAGACGGGTGTTGAAGCAGATAGTCACCTGACAGCACAAGACTGCAGTATCCCAGATAATCTCCGAGATGAACACCTATCTCCAGGACCCCGTTTCAACCAAAACTATCCAACGGGAACTGCATACTGCGAACATTCATGGCAGAGCGACTACTCCAAAACCATTGTTGACACTGTGTAATGCATTGAAGCGATAGCAATTGTGCCGCCAGCACAGACACTGGACTCAACTGCAGTGGAGACACATCATTTGGTCTGACGAATCTTCCTTTACATTATTTCAGACCACTGGATGTGTTTGTGTGAATGTCTGCTGAAGCCTTTCATGTTGACTGCCTCCTTCCTACTGTTAAGCATGGAGGGGGCTCTGTGATAGTGTGGGGTGAGGTATCTTGGAATGGTCTGGAACCACTTGTATTCCTACATGGGAAGGTCACAGCACAGCATTACATAAGCATTCTGGGCGATTATCTTCATCCTATGCTGCAGACTGTGTTCTCTGGCAAACAACCTCTGTTCCAAGACGAGAACTCACCCATTCACACTGCTCGGTGTGGCCAAGCATGGTTCGACGAACACGAATATGAAGTGAAACATCTCATCTGGCCTCCTCAGTTTCCTGATCTTAACATAATTGAACCTTTGTGGGGTATTTTGGAGACCAAAGCCATCTCCCTCCACACTTTCTGAACTAGAGACTCTGCACGAGGAATGGCTGTGTATTCCCTTGAACATTCTGCATGATCTGTATTTATCCATCCCACGTCGTATACAAGCTGTAATTCAGGTGAAGGGTGGGCCATCACCCTACTAATAAAGATTTTGTGTCTTTTCACAGGTGTTCCTTTTATTTTGTCCACCCCCTGTAGGTCTTTGGAAATATTACAGCTAATGATGAGAGATCTTCATATCCCACTCTGTTTCAGTTACAGAACTTATAATCTTAGCTAGTGAATTGTAAATAAATTTTAAGCATGTTCTTCAGGCTCATAATTGTTGCATTCAGCTCTTTTTAAGTCTTGTTTGCTTAAATATTTGGATACGATCTTTGCGTTCTTGAGTTTTATTCAACACTGTAGAATGAGTAAGTTCCATTTGACAATGTTTTCATTTGAACACAGACAGTTGCTTTAGTTCCAAGTTGGAAATTTCTTTCCAAGTCCAGGTTACACCTACATGGAATTTATTAAGTAAGACAAAGTATTTTTAAAAACTGTTTATTTTTTAAAAATTCACAAATTCCAACAATTTCCATATCAAATTTCAATAAAAAATGGGGAAAAAAATACCAGTAGTTCCATATTGTAATAAACTTGTCTTTAATTGATTTGTGTGAAACATAGATTCATGATTGCTTTTCAACAAAATTTTAACTTAAAAATCCTTAATAAATAACAAGATTAAAAACTTACACCAATTTAATTGAAATACAGTGAAATCTCACTGATACGAATATGAGGGAGAAACCAAAAATTCTTCGTATAAGTGAATATTTCGTGTAAGTGAATTACATATAGGACTTATGGGTGTTTCGCCGGGGAATGAGAAATTCTTCTTATAATTGAATGTTTTGTATAAGTGAGACTTCACTGTATATAAATTACAATATGGTCACTGAATGTCTGGGAAAAACTATGTCTACTGTTAAAGAATGCCTTAAGCAACACCGTAATTCAGATTGTCTGAATGTAATAAATCAGAAATGATAAAAGAATGCTTGAAAAATTGAAAGATTACATATAAAAATGTACATGTTTTAGCAATTACATGCAGTAATACAAGTACTAGAAGGAAAGTGTTGTGAAACTTGAGGATAGGCTGTCTAAGGACAATAGAATGTCAGACCCTCCCAGTTAGGTTATTTGGGCAAATCCACATATAACATATTTGATTCACAAACGAATTGAGTTTATATTGTGTTTTACTGTTTATTTTGCTTTTGCATTATCATTATTATTATTTTAAATTAAATTTTAGATTAATTTAATTCCTATGTTTATTTTACAGAAAAAAATAACAAAATCTGAAAATTAGCAAGACTAAATGAAAGAAATATTCAAACTCCACATGATACCGATATTTCGTCTTTACTTATCGTAAAGACTTTTACTAAGTTTTTTATTTAAATACAGAAAAGGAACAACTATTCACAACTGAACAAAACTAAATAATAATAAATGTATATCAAACAATAACAATAAAAGTTAGTTTAAGTTGTTTTAGTAGTTTTTTTTTGGTTGATTATGTTTTATTGTTATTGTTTGATATACATTTGTTGTTCTCTTCTTTTGTTATTAGATTATTTTATTTAGTAAGGTTATGTTTTATTGTTATTGTTTGATATACATTTGTTGTTCTCTTCCTTTGTTATTAGATTTGTTTGGAAGGTTATGTTTTATTGTTATTGTTTGATATACATTTGTTATTATTTAGTTTTGTTCAGTTGTGAATAGTTGTTCCTTTTCTGTATTTTAAATAGAAACCTAGTAAAAGTCTTTACGGTAAGTAAAGACGAAATATCGGTATCATGTTGAGTTTGAGTATTTCTTTCATTTAATCTTGCTAATTTGGTGATTCAGGAATGTTGGATAAAAAAAATCTGAAAATGTTTTTAAAAGTTTGCTAAAGGTGGGAAACAGCAATTGTGAAATTGGTATACATTGAAAGTAGCATTTGTAAATCTGTTCATCCATGTCATACCACTTTACTTTGTAACTGAACCTCATTATCTTAATGTTAACTCTTATCTAATGTGTTATCTAATAAATGTAGGGAATGCCTGGAGTGTTTTTATCTCATGTTTATTATTTTTATCAAGAAGAATATTTCTTAATTAACATTGTAATTGAAAGAGAATAAATAATTTGAAAATATTTTAAATGTCCATTATTAAGTCTGTTCAAAATGGGCATTATTTCAATTCCACAAGATTTAGAAAAACAGCTGAAGATAAGCCATCTTAGAGCTTAGAAATCTTATAAGGTGGCAAAATTTGAAATGATCACTCCAAAAAGAATGTATAAGAATGTAACTCAGGCTTCGGACATTCAGATCAGAAGGTTTAAAGATGTATATAAATTTTCTTTCTAACGAGGCCTACTTGAAGGACTGAAAGAACAGTAAAAGTAAAGCTATTTTTTTATTATTGCAGCTAGCACAGTCCTTTCTGGTACTCAGATATCATAGCCTCCATTCAGGTCTCCAGAAATGAAATATGCTTTTGAAATTATTATCATAAATTGACATGAAGAAATAACTGAAATAATAATGCTGAGCTATAATTAGTAACTGTATGTTGTTAGTAAAGACTTAATATAATAAGGTCTCAGTTATCCACATCTCCACTAACTGAGATGTTTATCAGTTGAGTTTGAGTATCTATATATTTCATCTATAATTGTAGCATTTTAAAGCTAACAATACTGTAGGAATTTGGAAGCAACATAACAAATTGTATTAAGGTAAAACATAAGATATCATTATAGAGGAAGCTACAAGCACTATACAGAATCACTAACAAGGAGAGTTCACAGTGTGTATATTATGGAATTTAATGCCCTTTTGTGAGATGAAAATACACATGAAGGACTTCAAAATGTATCAATATATAATTTTGGGGCCAACTCTCCCCCATTTTTGAGATTATTTGGCAATGATTGGTTTCATTGGATTTCTGCTATTAGCTAAAATATTTGAAATGCGACCATCTTATTTCAATTGTCAGCGATAGCATGATCAGTAAGGTCATGGACTCATATGCTCAAGGCCTTTGGTTTGAATCTCTTGCGTATATATCTATTTTTTTTCCTCTTATTTTTTATTCTTTTCCTAACTTTGTTTTATTTTTCCTTACTTTAATGTACTATCTTTTTATTATTTTTCTTTAATTTTCTGGCTTAAATTAGTTAAACGATTAGAAGTTGTAAATAACATTCACTTTAATTACATATAGAATTTTATTTAAAATTTGAACTAATTGAGAAAGCTAAACTTGTTTCAAAATGGTCAAGAGGTTATAAACAAAATTTCGAAAACCTATCTGTATGTATTTATTTATTTTTTTGTGTATCAGAAATGTGTGATTTTCAAATTTATTATCTGCTTCTTCATTTAGGTTGAAATATAATATAAAAAAAATACATTAATATAAAAAAGGTAAAAAAAAAAAAATAGTTAATTAAATATTAAGGGATCACATAAATACTCTTTATTTTTTTTATTATTTATCAACTTTTTACTTAATTTTCTAATTAGATTACTTGAATGTATTTTATTTTCTGGCTTACATTAGTAAAACAATTACAAACTGCAATCAACATCCCCTTTAATTAGAAAATTTGAAGTGGATGTTATTTACAAGTTCTAATCATTTTACTAATGTAAGCCAGAAAATTAAAGAAAAATATTAAAAAGAAAGTACATTAAAATAAGGAAAAATAAAACAAAGTTAGGAAAAGAATAAAAAAATATGATGAAAAGAAAAAAAAAAGTAGGTATATATGCAATAGATTTGAACCAACGACCTTGAGCGTATGAGTTGAATATGCTATTGCAGACAACTGAAATAAGATGATTGCATTTCGAATACTTATGCTAATAGAGAAAATCTAACAAAAACAATTCCAAATATCTCAAAAACAGGGGAGAGTTGTCCCCAAAACTATACATATTTTTGAAGTACTTAATGTGTACTTTCATCTCACAAAGGGCATTACGTTCCGTAATACACATGCTGTGACCTCGCCTTGTAAGAAAATTATTACGGAGTTTGCAGATCATGGAGATAGCTGTTGGGGACTGGAAAAGAAACTAATACGGTTATAGTATTTTTCTGTAATTTCACATGCTCTATTTTTATTTTATGTAATTAAGTCTAATTTTTAAACATTTACTTTTTAAGTTTTTTGTTTAATTCAATTTTTAACAATTTTTTTTTACATGGGAAACCTCTAAAAACTCTCGGAAGTCAATTTTAATAAATGGTTAACTCATTACACAGTAAATCTTGTTTTGATTAAGTGTGTGAAAGTCTATTATTAGACTTTCCCAGTACCAAGGTGGTGGTGATGATTCATTTAACACAGATACTCATGTACATAAATTTATACATACATATTCCAATTTATGCACACAGAACTTTGATCTTATGATTGTACACCAAAGAGCCATTACATTATCACCACCCTCAGCCTAGATAAATGAGCTTGCTTGTATAATGAACAGTCACTTGTCATTGGGCAAGAGTAGTATATATACAACCGCAGAACCAGCTTTCTGTTAGTAGTGTGTTCAGTGTCAGAATGGGAAAAGCTGCCAATTTATCAGAGTTTGATAAAGAATAAATTGTAATGACACAGCACCTAGGAACCAATATCTGAAACGGCGCGGCTTGTGGGCTGCTATAGTGCCGCTGTCATGAGTACAAATCAAAATTGGTGCAAGGATGGGCAAACGACGAACTGTCGTTCATCTTTGTGTCAACCGTAGCTCATT
The DNA here is from genome assembly GCA_023159025.1 of Thereuonema tuberculata. Taxonomy (NCBI): domain Eukaryota; kingdom Metazoa; phylum Arthropoda; class Chilopoda; order Scutigeromorpha; family Scutigeridae; genus Thereuonema; species Thereuonema tuberculata. The sequence continues at coordinate 2,230,081 of JAFIDM010009631.1, forward strand.
GATGCCAGAGGCCAGCTGAGACTATTTCTCACAGTCTCACTAATATGATCTGGGCCACAGTCTGACAAATCACCTGCAGCTATAACAGTTGTGAATAGGGTAAAGTTTCACATCACATGGTTCATCATATGTATATGGGGCTAACTCCCAATGCTAACTCTACTCCATTGACGACAGTGCATGAAATGGGTAAAAGATCATTGACATTGGACCATGGATGATTGGAAAAAAGTTGTGTGGTCCAATGAATCCAGATTCCTGGTGCATCATGTAGACTGTCAAGCATGCATATGCTGATTACCATCGGTGGCAAAGGCACCTGGATGCAATATTGGGCAGAAACAGCCCAGTGGAGGAGGTTTGATGCTGTAAGCAATGTTTTCATGGGAAACTTTAGGGCCCATTATCCCAGTACAACAATCCCTGATACATATTTGAACATCGTTGTGAACCAAGTTCACCCATTCATGTCAACTGTATTCCCTGTTGGTGATGGTCATTTCCAATAGGACAATGCACCATGCAACAGTGCCAGGATCATCAAGGAGTGGTTCGAGGAATATGATGGTGAATTTCACTGCATGCCATGGCCTCCAAATTCATGAACCCAATCGAACATTTGTTGGAACAGGAACTACCAATACTACTTGAGGATGTTGCCTTGGACGTTCGACAAAGTATGTGGTATCAGCATGACAGTTGCCCAGTGCATCACTCGCATCATGCACGGGAAGTATTAGACCGTGATTACAATGGTCGGTGGATTGGCAGAAATCCCCTATTAATTGGCCTGCTAGATCGCCTGATTTAACATCGCCGGATTTCTTTCTGTGGGGTTATCTAAAAGATAAGGTTTATCAACAAGTGCCAACAGACCGTGAAAACATGGTAGAATGCATAAGAAACGCCTGTGCTGAAATTCCCACAGATATGCTTCTGTCCTGTGTACAGTCATTTGAAGACAGGATCAATAAGTGTATTGAAGTTGAAGGTCGTATTTTTGAACACTTACTGTAATTGGACAAAACACTCCGATATATGAGACAAGAAAAAGAAGAGACACAACGGAATACATTACAAGTTATGAAATAATTGCCTCTCCCACTCTCACAGCTTGGGGGTGGGGGGTTAATTGACGTGTCATTGGATAGCATTTTGATAAATATCACATATGTCTACATTTTTATTTCTCTGATTTCTTATGATTTTTTATTTCTCTGATTTCTTATGATTTTTTATTTCTTGAGATATCCCCAATTTTCAACGATGTTTTACCCATTTTGATTTTTGTCGATTACAGTGCCATCTGCGAGCAACCCTGACGTACAGGATATCAAATCAATGTGAAATTTTCTGGAGAATCCGAATTTGCAATAAAAAAATGGGGGTTCCTATTTACGTTTTTCTTCCCAACCCCTCACCTCATAGGGGGTGGGGGGTCGAGTTTGGTATCATTGGATGTCCCCCTCCGAGAAGAAACAAATTTTAATTATAAAGTTTTTTGATCGGATTTGTAGTTTTCGGGATATTTCAATGTCTTCAGATAAAATGAACACCCTGTATAGTTCAACTGAGCATCTCATTCTAATAATTATACTCCTCTCATACATATCCTGAATTAGGAGGAGTATTTCTCTAGGATTTCTTTTGCTCTTAAACTCCTCCAAATTTATGTCCTTGGGATCCAATCGAAAGCCTTCTCCAAATCATTAAATATTAGAAAGAGGTATTTATTACATTCCCGGTATTTCTATACCAGTTGCCTTAGTGCAAAGAAGGCATTATTGTTCTCTTCTGGATATGAAACCAAACTGTTTCTCACTTATCAATCATTTTCCTCAGTCTTTGCTCAATACATATTCCCATACTTTCATGGCATTGCTTTATACCACTGTAATAGCTCTGGATGTCTCCTTTGTTTTTATATATTGGTACAAGTATGCTTTCTCTCCACCTATCCGGTATTCTCTCAGTTCTGTCTAATTTAATTTTATATCATCTTTGAAATTTGTTTGGAATTCAAAAATATATTTTTCCATAATATGTTTGAAGATGTTGTGAATGTTACATGAATTAGAAACACTGCAATTATTAACAGATCCCTGATTATTAGTATGTTGATAGCAAATACAGTCGTATTTCGTTGTTTCTGTCTATTTTCAATTGACACCATGTCCCTGACTTGCCTTTGCTTGCTTCAGGCTTAAGTCTGATTAACTTCCACCTGCATCACCATTTTTTTTTCACCAACCACATCCATTAACCCAAGTAAGAAAAAAAAAGATCAGTATGGATTTTTCTACATTTTTCTGTACCTCTGTAGGGCAGTTCTGTTGAATAGAAAAACTGTAAAGCACTCCATGCTAACAAGTCCCAAAAGCTTCCTCCTGCGTGGGACATGGAAATGCTTCACTGTAGTTTCTTTAGTAAAATTATTTATTCTCATATAAGTTACATGTATTTTTATTTCTTATTATGGCACATTGTAAATTTTAGTTATATATACATTATTGCAACAGGTTATAGTATTACATATACTATAATTGTAACGCAGTACTTAGATTGATAAGAGAAAAATAAGGTAGTGCTTCAACTTATATCTGTTTAAAACTTATATCATCCCTCGGGAACCAAACATGGCATAAGTGCAGGGCATGCCTGTGAAATATTCAAATGTTAACAGATGACATAAAAGCCTGCCTCTCTTAAGGGCAACAGTCTGCATTCGAAAACCTTTTTGAATTAAAAAAAAACAAAAAAACACTGAAAACAAATCTATCAATATATTGATATCTTTTAAAATACAGTGTAATTCGGTGATTATCTCAATCTGTGAAGCAGCAGTAATGAAACAGAAAAATTTCCATCATTAACAATTCTCACATTTCATAAAATTGCACACTTGTTACCCCTTTATGGTGGTTTACATACTGTGGCTGAATTTATCAAAATATAATATCTTTGCGATTCTTTAATAGAATTTTTATACCAAACATTATTTTCAAGAGGAAGGCAGAGTGGACTGATTTCCTCCTTTTTAGTTGTTACGATTTCAGCTGAAATATGGAAGTCAGTTTGGTCTTCAAAACTTTGATAGCTTTCATAATATAACTTATTTGTAATCCTTTATTCCTCATCCAGTTACTGACATCATGTTGTTGTGTGCGTGGTTTGTTGTTTTTTTGTTTTTGTTTTTTTTAACCTCCAAAGCCATGTGAATGCTCATGAGATACAATTCATATTTTGTTTCCAAAAGCTATTTCCTCCTGTCAAACTGATCTGGTGGCAAATATCTGAGATAGAAGACTCATGTAAATGTTATTTTCTCAATTAAATGTGGTAGTGTGCTGAACAGAATGGAATTGTTATTCTGATTGGGATAGTTGCTGACAAATATGTAAATATTCTCTTTTAAATCATTGTGTTCTATTCAAAAGAATGTTGTATGTTGATTGGTTACTGTAGTGTAACATATCAGGTGTCTTAAGAAATAACGTGAGGTGTTTGAAGCTCCATAAGTTGATAAATATTAGGCACATTGATCTCAAGCTTTAGATTGTAGAGTCATGGGGAGTGCAATCATGAGAAAAAAGTTTCTAGTTCACACAGTTACCATCAGGGGACATGTGGCACTTCTGTTGGCTATGCAGTGTTGCGGGGTTTTTTTATTTGCTTGTTTTATTTCCTTTTTCCTACTTTTCGCTAACGTCACATCTAGTAATTACGTCACTTTGTTATTGAGAAGTGATCTCAGCCCTGCTATTAAAAATTATCTCTTCTTCTTCTCTTTCCTTCAGAGTTTGGAATGGAAGGTTTTTCTGCATTAAAGAAAATATCTTACTTTATCGTTTTTTTTTATTCTTATCTCCAATCACCTTATGTTTACTTTCTTATTGCTACCTGTTAATGATTTTGTAGATTGTGTTTAAATTTTGTCTGCATTTGGAGCAAATTTTATGTTGCCAAGAGAGTTCCGCCATATTTGTTTATGATGAAAACCATGATGACATCATTTGCAGTTTCGAGATTCTTTTGAATTCTGGAATAACCATTGGTGTAGCTTGAACACGTCACATATACCTATAAATGCGTTACGTGAAACTTTCGAGGCAGTCTAGCAACAAACTTCATGGGGTAAAGGGCGTGCAGCTTTCTCCGTGGAGGAGCTATGAGCTCAGAGGGGCTGAAGCAGCATTTCTCTGATTTTCTACACCCTGTTCAATGAAAAATCCTGGTAGTTCCATCCTGTAGGTTTAACGTCTCCGGATACTTTGCGACAATTCATTTTAACTTAAAGTAGGCTTCCTGGATATCAGCTAGATGTTAGGAAAAGTCGCACATCCCGAGACAACTTGGGATAAATTAAGCAGCCATTGGTATTTGTATGAAACATTCGCGAAGTGAAAGAATCAGTGTTGTGCTTCATTGTGATTGTGTGGATACTTCAACAAGCAACTTAGTGATTTTCGGCGGAGCTATCCAATATTTCATTCCAGTATGACCAAGTCAAGGTGCAGAACTTGTGAGTAGTATTTTTTTTGGATGGTTAAGTCGGGTGTGAACTTTGAGAGAGACTCATGATAGGGAAGTCTGCTTCATAAAACGATTCTCTATCGGACTCCTCTTGAAACAGAGACATTAACTATTGTGAGACTAGATTAAGCTTATATATTATTATCAATTTGTTGATCAACATTAATATAAATTACTTCTCTTGATTAACATTTTTTAAATGTAATTATTTTATTGGTTTTAGCAATTGCATCTATCAACAAGTTTGTGTATTTATCCTTACATTTGTTGTATTGATATCTAATTTTGTAAGACTATATCTTGCTTGATCTTATTGTGTGTTATTGTATTGTATTGAATTTATTTCTGAATACATGTGTTTTTTTGATCTACCTGAATTGTTTATCTTTTCTTTTCCTGGTGTAATATTTATCTGGCTTTAGCTGTGGAATTTTTGGGCCCAGCGTTCCAACAGCTTTGAAGCCTTTGAAGAAGTACTCTGTTTTGTATATCCTTACTGAAATACAGGGTGATCCGTAACAGCAGTATCTTCTGGTTTTTGTTGCTCGTTCGAATTCAGAATTGTGGAACAGAACGGTTGGTCACAGTAGATGTTCAGTGTGTCCTCCATCCTCAGAGATCATTTGCATTCGGTGCGTAACGTGCACTGTAACATGTCAGAGCAATTCAACCTGCAGACGTCCACATTCATGTCTGTAGCAAGTGCACCCTACCTTACTAGACCCTATCCTTGAGATAACCCCAGAGCCAAAAGTCACAAGGATTGGGTATCGTGCTGGCCATGCATAAGGATAATGCTTGCTTATTACATGATTATTAGGGATGCACTCTGCAATCACATTCCTAGCAACATGTGAGTTGTAGCTTCATCTTGCATGAAGACTACTGTGTTTAGGGCACCATGCTGCTGCAGGAATGGAAACACTTGGTTTTGCAAGAAAGATGCGAAGCGAACCTCTGTAACGGTGCAGGTTTGTAGACCGTTTGCACGCTCCAGTTTGATGAAATGTGGACCAACAAAGAGCGTATCAGTAAAACCACACCACACTCTTACTTCTGGTGAATGTAATGATTCTTCGCGGTGTTCCACTGGCGGTTCTGATCCCCAGATGCAGCAGTTCTACATATTAAAATCAATGTTAAGGGTGAAATGTGCATCATCAGACTACAGAATATTCCAAGGCCACCAATTGTTGAAGTAACAACGTGCAAGAAATTACAGTGCAAACGTTTGATGGTTATCATAGTCTGCAAGTAAAAGTTGCTGTGTGCTGCGGATCTTGTAGGGATAAAGACGAAGGACCTTAGAAATAACTGCAAGTACTCTTGACACAGTTAACTGTAACTGTCGTGAGACGGCTCTACCACTGCTGCAATCAAATTAGTTTGTAGTGGATTGATCCATTAGAGCTATCTCAACTTCATCAACAGTTTCTTCTGATATTCGTCTTCGGCCTCTGCCTAGTGCTACTGTCAACTTTGACGTTGTCTTAAATTTATGAACCATACATTGATGGTGGTCCTAGACCCCTTCTGATGCCTCTGATGCCTGTATTCACATAATGCCCCAGTGGCATTCAAATGAAACTGATAATAAATCTTCATGAGTAAAGCGCAGTCAACAAGTGTTAATGGCATTGCAGTACTTTTGTAGAAGACTGGTGCATGAGTCATCGCGTGCTAGCCTTTTCAAGGAGAGCTCCATTTGCATAGCCGACAGCAGTGCCACATGCCCCCTCATAGTGACTATGTGAACTAGAAACTTTCTTATGATTGCACTCCCCATGACCTGTATGCCTACAATCCAAAGTTTGAGATTGATGTGTCTAATGTTTATCAACATATATCGCTACGAACACTTTATTTCTTGTAACCTGGCATTAGCATTACAGTAGAGTCGCGGTAATCCGAGATTCTGTGTAATCTGAGGTGCAGCTGCATCCAAGTCAGTCAGTATCAGTCTGTCTGCTACTGTGACCGGTTCGCGCTCATTTGTTTTGTTCAGTTCAAGTTATATTTTGCAAAAATGAGTGGAAAGGCCAAGAAAAAGTTTGTTTCTATTAAAGAGAAACTAGAAGTATTGAGGAGAATTCATCAAGGCGACCCCAAGCGATACCCTACTACTTAGACGATGGCGTGACATCGCTGCTAAACAGCGTTGCTCTATTGTGAAGCAGAAGACCTTGGACAGTTTTTAAAAGTTGTAAATCCTTATAGAGAGTCTTTTCATGTAACCGGGTAACATTGTTAATGTATCTGTAACTTTAATATTTATTATAGATTAAATTTGATCCGTTTTAGTTGAAAATTCCAGTTTTTTTTTCTTTTTTCTGTGTAATCCGAGTTTTTTTTGCAATCCGAGGTACCATCAGCCCCAATTACCTTGGATTACCACGACTCTACTGTATTAATATCAACTTTTTGTTCATCTAGTCAAGGTGATTTTTCTGTCACATGTCAGATATTGTGCTTTGATATATCATCTTCTACACAGATGTCAAATTTTGCAAAATGTTGAGAAATGTGAATCTGTGGATAAATAAACTTAGCTATTAAACAAGGTAGGTATAGCGATTAGTAAACCAATCATATCGTCTTCTGATATTGATATATTTGATATTGCTTTAATTTCCTTATTAAAGCAATATCAATTATATTGCTTTAATGATATTAAAATATCATTAGCAACAATTGTTGCGAATGCAAAAGGTGCAATTGCTGTGATTATTGTGATTGTTGTAGAGCTGTATTATATTATATTAGAGCTGTATTATACATGTAATTGTTGCTCATGCAAAACACGCAATTGTTGCTAATGATATTTTAATGATACTTGTTCTCCAAAACGGGAATGTAAGTCTTCTGATGTTGATCAGAAGACTAAAAAGGTAGAAAATTCTCCCTATAATGGTAAAAAAGTGACTGAACATTTTTTGTAGAAAGCAAAATATTCTTTTGTTTAAAGGCATCAACTGGTTGGGGAAGATGGTTGAGAGAAATATTTTTGATATTCTTTAATCTAAATAACTACTGTCTTGAATTGTGATTGTTTTCTGATGTAAAAAAGTCCCATCACTGAATTTACCGAAAGATGGATTTGTTATAAGAGAAGGTTTAATGTACATTTATGAACTAAAGGAATGTAAAACACATTTATTTGATAATAAGTAGAAGCTGTGAGATTGAATATTTCATCCTCAGAGATATGGCACAAACATATAGGATGACACAAAATGCATGTTATACGATTGCACTAAAAACATAGACACACTTGATATATGTAGTCGTAATGTGACTGTGGGCGAAGTTTCTGCAAATGAGACTCCGGGGTATTTCCCACATCGTTAAAAGAGAAGTAGACGAGGCCTTTCGCGTCCTATTGTTCAGGAATTGTCTTCATGTCTGAGAGATAGAGTAGGGAGGGCATATAAATAGATAGTTAAAAAAGTCAAGTAGAAACCTTGTTTTTGGGAAGTGGGGGTGAAATCTTCAGGGTGGGATATGATGTTTCTGATTTTTGGAGGGGTAAGGAAAATAGGTTGAAAGTCGTAACTTTGAAAAATCCCCTAAAACAAGGTATCTACTCAATTCCATGTAGCTGCGGCCAACGTTATACGGCAGTTGTTTCCCGGTTTCTTATGTCTTGTTGGTGCTCGAGTAAATGTTCCCTCGGCAAACGCCTACTCGGGCACCAACAAGACATAAAAAACCGAGAAACAACCGCCGTCACCATCCACGCCAGCATCCCCAGTCACTCCTTCAACTGGGATAGAGCCACCATTCTGTCTCAACCATCTACCAACATTTCCAGAAACATCAAAGAATGTGTTCATATTCTCAAAGCAGGATCCACCTCAGTCAACTTAGACAATGGCCTAGGCCTCCACCAAATGTGGGAATGGCCATATTGGGAAACGACGATCTCTCTTCGGTCTGCCGATTTTCCCACCCAACTCCCATCTTCCCGCCAGAACCAACGCTTCCCCTCTCCAATCAGACCTATCTCTCAGATCTGAAGATGATTCCTGAACAATAGGATGTGAAAGGCCTCGTCTATCTCTCTTTTAACGATGTGGGAAATATCCCCAGAGTCACTTATGCACACTTGATATAACTATCCTAACATTAATACCTTCAGAATAAAATGTCTCAACATTATTAAATGCAGCCCCACCCCACCCCCTTCTTTATCCCCATACAGATTTTAAACAAGATAGCAACCTCCATATAACCCACTGACAAGTGAAATTTGATTGTCTTCATGTACGAACATGACTATGAACCAAAGGCACAGACTCACTTAAAACAACTATACAACATACTTTATAACATCACTATTGAGAAGTATGCTAATCTAAATACCTTTGCTGTAGAAATGAGCCCATTTCAGTATCAGCCATTCAAACAGCCTCTGAAGGCAGAGGTCTGCAATCGTTTCCCATGATTCAATGAGGTAGTTTGGGATTGCCTCAAAAATTTACCATAGCGGTAGTATCATGAATAATCTTGGGTAATAGTAGCTTTCATTCTTTCACTATCATGGTACTCAATTGTTGTGTGCCTGGATATCACAATACAAGTTTAAAAAGAATCTCCGTTCCATGAATTCACAAAAAAAAAAAAAAACTGCAGCACATTGCCAACTGCCTACCATCAATAATGAATTATCCAACAACTTTATAAAAAAATATTTAAATCCATCCCACTACTCTCAATTTCACAGTTAAAAAATAGCCTCTAGCTGGGTCCTGTTTTTAACCTTTTAAATATATGACGATAAATTACATTAGTAATTTGGATTCAATTTTGTACTTTTGTGATTCTCACTTTATAATTTTCTTATTTTTTTTTTTTTAATTTCTTGGGATTAAATTTCTTATTTTGTTCAGTATTACCCATGTCAAATCTGTTAATAATAACCAGTTAAACATTGCAGTAGATTATTGAAAATTATTTTAATATCATATTATGTTTTGAAAAAATATTTTTTTTAAAACTAAAACAAAGGAGTTAATTTGTTAAAAATAGTGATCATTCATGTTTTTCATTATCTTAGTATTGGCAATATAACTTATTGATTAAATTTACTATTTTAGTTGTAAATCTTTACTTATGGAATATGTTTCAGTTCCTTTATATTTGTTCTGGATGATAAGTTTATAATTAATATTCGAAATAATGATCGATAGTTTTCTAACTTGCCATCCTGTAGTGTAAAATAACAAAGCTTATTTTCTATTTTGAAATGGCATTTATCATATACTTAAACAATGAAATACAAAGTAACACCAAATCTATGATGTTAAAAAAACAAGGGAATTGACTTTTCTCTGAATTTTCAATCATTTTTCTTTTTAAAAAAATCAGGAAAAAGGAGAACTTGTAACATATTCAGATAAAAAATCGCTGTCGTATCCCAAAAGTTAATTTAATAATGTGGCCACTAGGTGGAGTGTTAGTACTCTTGAATCGCTAATAGACATATTGCCCACTATATTTTGGGATTTAAAAAAAAAAAAAAAAACTCACCAAAAACTTCTATCTTTCTCTCGATAACTTTTCTTCCAAAAGAAGATAATATTATCAAAGTCAGGCCCATCATAAACACGAGGAATTCCCTTCTTTACAATATTGCCAATACCATTTTAACAGTCTTTTATAATTGATTACATTTACAAAAACACAACACAGTTCCTTGACCATCAGATCCATTGAAATAGAAAATAAAGACATCTCTCACTCACAATGCCATAAAACAAGCCCTATATTAATTCCTTCACACTGTTCTGCCAATTTAATACTTATTAAATTGACTTCATAATCCACACTATGTACAGTAGACAATACTTCTCCCACATCGTCCCTACAGATACACAGCTATTCATGAACCTTGTCTTCTCAGGCCTCAGAGCTGATGTAACTATGCATTTTATTGAAAAACAAGCATTTTTCCATCCTCTGTCCAGACATCACTTCATAGCAGATATGTCATGACATTATCATCGTCACAAAAACACACACACACACACACACACACACAAACAAAATAGTCTTCCACTTACAGTGTGAACTTGAACAACCCTTCAGCAAGCACATCAACTTCCTGAATGTATCTATTACGTATCACAACAGCACCATTCACACTACAGTGCACAGAAAACCAGCATGCTCAGACATAAATTTATCACAATTCCATTATGCCCTCTCATACAAAACTGATACAATAGACTTCTCACAGAGCAATCTCTACATAATGAACTAAAAACCATACGAAACATACTACATTTTTATAATTACTCCTCCCACAACCACCTTACCCTCAGATAAAACAGATTAAGAAACCCCACCCAATCTAAACCTCCCATTAAACACATCTATTTCCCATACTATCCATTCCTTGAGTGCTTTATTACAGTGGTTCTCAATTGGTGATCCACTTACTCCCGGGGGTCCACTTAACTCATCCAGGGAATCCGTGGCACCATTCATATGTAAAAGCTCAATTTTCTAAGATGTTTAATAATTGCTGTATGAGTGAACAATTTTTTTTTTTTTTTTTAGCATTTTGAAATCCTTTTTTGCAGTCCTACTGACAAGGGAAGTCCGCGAAGTGTTACTCTGAATTTGATATTGGTTTATGGGTCACTTTATAGAATTTTCAACGCTGAGTCCGAATTTGATATTCATTTTCATCTCCGGTTAATAGTTTTCGAGATATCCGCATGGGGGCGTAAAAACTTTAATTTGTTATAACTTTTTAACAAATTGAGATAGAATAAAAATTCCAACGCATTTATGTTACTTGCATACATGACTACCATGTTTGTCAATATTAACTGAATCTGTCAACTAATTTCAAAATGGTGGACCCAAAAAACCTAAATTTATGGCACTTTCAATGGAAAATAGGCTCATCCAACC
>JAFIDM010009631.1:2241544-2308975 GCA_023159025.1 Thereuonema tuberculata
TTGGATGAGCCTATTTTCCATTGAAAGTGCCATAAATTTAGGTTTTTGGATCCACCATTTTGAAATTAGTTGGCGGATTCAGTTCATATTGACACACATGGTAGTCATGTATGCAAGTAACATAAATGCGTTGGAATTTTTATTCTATCTCAATTTGTTAAAAAGTTATAATAAATTAAAGTATTTACGCCCCCATGCGGATATCTCGAAAACTATTAACCGGAGATGAAAATGAATATCAAATTCGGACTCAGCGTTGAAAATTCTATAAAGTGACCTATAAACCAATATCAAAATCAGAGTAACACTTCGCGGACTTCCCTTGTGAGTTTTTTCCTGATTATAAGAAGTTAGGTGGAAAAGCTTTGAAACATCTAGTTTCCTTTTGTTCCACTTATATTTGTGAACAAACATTTCAACATTTTGATATATGAAGAGCAAGGATAGAAATAAGTAGAATAATGTGGATGCAAATTTGAGAATAAAAGTTGGAAATATAGAAGGAAATATTTGGGACAAAAAGATTTCTTACATCACATTTATGTTAAGTAGCTGCTAGACATGTCATATTTTGTTCATTTGTAATAGAAGATATTAGGTTAATTTTTTTTCACCAAGTAAATCACTTTCGTTTTTGCTTGGTAAAAATCACATACTTAATGGTCTGTTTTTTAGTATACCTAAACTCATTTAGTTATTAAGGATTACCTCACATTTTCTCCAAAAAAAAAAAAAAAAATTCTTCATATACGTACAGTAAACCCTGATTATCCGAGTTTCCGCTTTAACCGAGCTATCAAATATTTCTCAGATTTTTTTTTTTTTTTTGGTTCTATATTTTTTATTTTTAAAACTACGGAAAAAAATTCTGAACTTGATCTCACAAACACTCAGGAAAACTTAAGAGAATTCGCAGAATATTGGTCGCAATTAATCTTGATTCGTCTAGTCATATGACCCCCTACCTGGAATCGAAACATTGCCACAGTAAAGTAAAACAAAATACAATTAAGGACTTTTTTAAGTAAAAGAACTCTTTAATTATCATAACAATATGAATTGCATGTGGTGTATCTGTATAACTTTTGTATTTGTGAAAATATACATTTAAACCTACATGATTTATTTTATTCACAATTTTCGCTTTAACTTGAGTTTTTCGGTTCTCTGAGTTTGTCTTGGTCCACATTAACTCGGATAATCGGGACTCTACTGTAATTACAATACAGATATCAAAATTTTCAAAATAGCTAGGACCATAACTTTGTTTTTGAATAACAGAGGGTCCAGTGTCCTTAGCTTATTGGAAACCAGTGCTTTATCAAACAAATCCTCATCCTATATCAGTATACCCTGCTGTCAGATCAATAAACATTTCAGCCCACACAAAGCTCAATGTTCCCTCCAATACTATACTGGATCCCCTGTACGCACTGCTACTCAGGCTATTCTGGACAAAGTATTGGGTGAATGCAAAAGTTCTACCTGTTTTTATTACCCTTAAAGAAGAACAAATAAATGCAAAATGAACAGTACCTATTACTGTGCATAATCCCCATTGCTATCTAGGACCTCTTGCCATCTTTCTGGTAGGAGATGAATCCCATGGCGGTAAAATTCCGGCGGTTTCAAATCAAAACCGCCAGCTTCGATGGCAGTTTTCACAGAATCAAGATCATCAAAGATTTTCTGCCTGAAGGAATTGTTCAACGCACGAAATAGGTGATAGTCAGTTTGTGCCAAGTCAGGAGAATAGGGAGGGTGGAGTAAAACCTTCCAACCCAAGCCCAGTAACTTTTGGTGAGTGATGACAGCAGCATGTGGCCTGGCGTTATCGTGATGAAGGATAACACTGCGACGATTGATGAGACCTGGCCGCTTTGCTACCAAATTTGAATGCAACCTGTCTAACTGTAGACAGTAGAAGGCAGCATTGATGGTTTGGTTGAGTGGCAGGACCTCCCAGTGAATTATTCCCTGCACATCCCACCACACACTCCATAACACCTTCTTCAGCTTTCGAAGTCGATGCAGGCGGATCAGAAGGGCGACAGACAGTCCTACGACGCTTTACATTACGGTACATAACCCACTTCTCCTCTCCTGTCACAATGGGTGACAAGAATGGGTAATTTTTGTACCGGGAAAGCAAGGAAACACAGGTGGCGATTCGGTCCTCCCGTTGCTTAGCTGTCAGATTATGTTGAACCCAACGATCCAACTTTCTCGTAAAACCCAACTTAACCAGCCGTCTCTCGAACGTTGTCCGGTGTACGTTGAAAGTCTCCGCTAATTCTTGCATGGTTGGGTTCAAGCTGTTCCTTATGGCTTGGACAATATCGTCTTCTCCAACGTGTGATGGCCATCCACTCCTAGCCTGATCTTGGCAGCTTCTGTCTCCTTCCCTAAATTTACGAAACCATCGACGACATGTGCTTTCATCGATTGCATCCTCCCCATAAACTTGACAAACATTGTGACATGCTGTGGCTGCCGTACTCTTTTTATCGAACTCGTATAACAAACAATTTTTTATATGCTCCTTCTCGCGTTCCATGTTACATCCTCTGAAATTTTTCTTGAGATGATTAACTTTGTGACACACGATGCATTTATATGTGAGGCATTCAGACGATTTGTGTCATTACAATGTCATGTGTGAGGGCAATTCCATTGCAAATTTTCATATCCAAAAACGGGTAGAACTTTTGCACTCACCCAATAGCTCTCTGACCACAAATCATTGAATTTAGAAAAAAACTGTGAAAGACTCACACATTCATACCATTTCTATCAAATATCACACTGCTCCAATTTCACTGATGTTAAATCTCTCACTCAACACAATAGAACAGCCCAGCTGCTCTCTGAAACTTACCACATAATCTTACTCAAAGCTTATATAATTCCATCACTGCTGGACAGAACACTTATCGTTACTGTAACCTTTTCTTCCCATATCCATGTGTTTGTTTTATGTGATTCTACAGTAAGATATCACTTTATTAGGTACACCACATCTCGTCATATAGCTGGTTCGTTGCAACTTGTAAAATGCCAAGTGATCATGATTTTCAGTATAAATAAGGCAGAATAGCCCTTCTATCCGCAGCTAGATTTAGAAAAATCACCATAATGGGGAAATGAATGCCTTTGAATGTAGCATGATGGTTAGTGCTAAGCGTGCTGGATCATAAGTAACCTGGGATTTTCATATGCAACAGTTTTAAGGATTTATTGAGAGTGGTGTCAAAAAAACAAAAAACTTGCAGTTATCTGCAATCCTGTGGAAGAAAACTGCTTGGGGTTTAGTGGAGGATAGTAAAAATCATGCAAGCTAACAAACACATCACTACCAGGCAAATCACATCAAAATTCAACATCATCTTGAAAAGTATCACTCACTGTACCTTGTCTTGAACGGGCTAAAACAGTCTTGAATGAGTCATGTCTGGTACTGAAGTTGTAGGCAAAGAACAAGAAAATGCACTTTCTGTGGACACAGAAACATCAGCACTGAACTGTTTATGACTGGGAAGAAAGTTGAATGGTCTTACAAATCAAGATTCCTTTTGCATCATGCTGATGGAAGGCTCAGAATTTGATGAAATAACTTAAGTCCCAGGATCTGTTGTGTCTGGTGTGAACAGTAAGGGCTGATGGTTGGGGTCTGATAGCATAGAAAATGTTTTCCTAGGACACACTGGGTCCCCTGTTTCCACAGTCTGAAAACCAAGTCATGTCTGAAAATTGTCATTGACCAAGTTCACACCTTATGGCTACAGTTTATCCTCACTTTTAGCACTTTCTCACAAGGCCCACATCACTATGAAATGGTTCCAGGAGCATGATGAGTTTGTTGCTTACACAGTCCTCAGATCTAAACTCTATTAAATGAGATAGAAACGGCTGTTCATATAAAGACTTTGTCTTTGTCCAATTTGCTGTGACTGTACAACACAGTAATATCTATATAGTACAACATTCCTGCTCAATTCTACCACCATCTTGTAGAATCTATGCCAAGATGAATTCAGGCTGTTTTGAAGCCAAAGGAAGTGTAACATGCTACTACATAGGTGTAGCTAATAAAGTGGTATCTCAGTGAATATGTTGGTGCCTTCCCACTGAGGATGAAATGTGCTTAGTTTTTTGAAAGTCAACCTCGCATCTTCTGCTTATTATGAAATAAGTGCTTATTTATATACTCTTCTTTCATTGTTGTAAGAGAGACAAAACTATCCTTTAACATTTTGTCAACAACTTCATAATGAGAATTTTTAATTTTTATGGATTTATCAATGTTGTTTGCAGTGAAATGTTAATTTGTTTTACTTTGCAAAGATATATATTGCCTCAAATTTCCGATTTCCTGAAGTTTGGGATTCTATCCATCTTGTACATGGATAGAATATGGATGTACATTTTTAGGAAATATTTTCGTGTAAATCCTAATTGTCATCTCTGTTTTATAAAGCATGTTTCAAATAGCTTCGTAATCTTTGACAAACCAAATATTTAGATTTTGAAAATTTTAAATCAATTACATAACTTTTCAAAATTTGTTTTATAAGCTATAACTATATTATTATCGAGTAATTAAATTATTTATTCTTTGGGAATGTTTAAACTTATAAATAAGTTTTCATTTTTTTTCAATAAATAATGTTTAGAATTTACAGTTATGTTTTTCTTTTAACTTTTTGTCATTCATGCATATTAAATTCTTAAACTTTTCTGTTATTTTTGAATTACAGTTGCAGTTGATTTAAAAAATACTTAGTGTTGAAAACTTGATGTGTATAATTATAGTTTTTATAAATATATTTGTAAAAGGGAATGATTCCTTTTTTGAAAGGTATTAACTGAGTGATAACAAAAATAATTCACATAATAGCAAAATTTAACATGTGTGACCATATTTTACAAGGAAAAATAAACATAAAAACTCACACAATTAAAGATTCACTGAGCTATTGTTCCTACCTTTGTTGTGTGTAATATCAATATTAAAAGAAAGGACCAAACACACCAATATAAATATAAAATAACAAAACAGATTCATTGAAAGAACACGAAACAGCTATCCGAACTAAGAATTCACAATATTTAACAGCCACATACCATAATAATACAGATCATAAAATATTAGTAGAAAGCCCTGTCATTTACGACCTTGAAAAGACCATTATTTGAGAAAATTTCTTGAATCGTTATTAATAAAGTCAAAAGAGTGCTACAACAGACATCTCAATCACTAATGCATTACAATACAATCTGCAATAATACATAATAATGGTTGTTATCTTATTGTTATATGGTTGAACATCACTTTATTGTAATTAACTAGCCTGCTACCCGTCGCTTCGCTCCGGAAGCCTCGCTTATGTAACGGAAAACAACTTTTTATTTATTAAAAAAAAACACACACACACACAAATTACATCAAGGAAACTAAAACTAAAATTTTTTAAAAGTTTTTTTTTTAATTTAATTTTTGATGTCTATATTCTCTCAATCCACGACTGCTTTTAGAACCAGCGTGTAAATCATATATCTATGATATATTTTTATGTTTTATAGAGATTAAAATATAGGCCTTGTAGACTAATGGCTAAGACGTCTAACTTCTGAGCAGTATTCTATCTAATAGAAATAGTGCATCTTTCTTTCTTGACTCTATTTTTTTTTATTCCTATTGATACTTTTCAGTGGTTTTTGAGTTAAAAATATTGATGGTTTTTGATTTACCAATAGTGATTTTTCAGTATTCTTCCTAATAGAAATAGTGCTTCTTTCTTTCTTGCCTCTCTTTTTTTATTCCAATTGATACTTTTCAGTGGTTTCTGAGTTACAATAGTTTTTTTTTCAATATTCTACCTAATAGAAATACTGCTTCTTTCTTTTTTGAGTCTCTTTTTTATTCTAATTGTCACTTTTCAGTGGCATTTGAGTTACAAATGTTGATGGTTTTTGAGTTACAAATAGTGATTTTTCAGTATTCTACCTAATGGAAGTACTGCTTCTTTCTTTTTTGAGTCTCTTTTTTATTCTAATTGTCACTTTTCAGTGGCGTTTGAGTTACAAATATTGATGGTTTTTGAGTTACAAATAGTGATTTTTTTCAGTATTCCACCTCAAAAAAAGAGTGCTTCTATCTTTCTTGACTGTTTTCTTAATTCCAACATCTGCCGTGTACACGCACTTATTTTTCAATATCACATAGAATTTTGTTAAGTAAGAATATTTAAAATATTGCAACGTTTCAGCAATTGTAGTTCTAATTGTCATTTCGAAGTACAAATAAACTGACGGATGGGAAATAAATAAGCAATCTTGAGATTCAAAAAAAAGGTTGAATACATTCCTTATTGATGAGGGAAGGGGAAGGAGAGATAAGTCAAAAAACGTTATGAAGAGAGTTGTAGTCCCTATGGCCTAATGGATAAGACGTCTGACTTCGGATCAGAAGGTTGTAGGTTCGATTCCTGTCGCGGATGTTTCACTGTAAAAATTATTTCTCTTTTCCATTTTCACAGAAAATTGCGCCGGACAGACAGACACACAGACAGAGAAATAAAAGATTTTAGTAATATAGATTAGGATCAAGAACTATGATGATTGTTACTTTGAATTTTATGTTTATTCATAAGCCTATGTTTTTCCTTTTTAACGTTATATCAGTTGATAAAGAAGCTGACACATAGCTTCGAAACATGTAATGAAGCCGTTTTGTTATTTTATATTTATATGTGTGTTTGGTACTTTTTTTAATCACTGAGCTATTTTTAGAGTTTTTGTACCAGGAATCCAAAACAGGCTGTTTTGTGTCTTTGCTGCTTCTCAGCGCCCATGTAATTGAAGTCGGAAGCATAGTTCTAGGCCATATGCGTGCCCAAGAAGTAAAGGTCTCGCCTCTGAAACCATTCCAGCTGCAAAACTTCGCATACTTTGCAAGTTGTCCTCAGTGTTGTCAATGGATTCCTTTTCTGGGGCTGTTATATAGCTCTTATGAAAGCAATCAGAAATGGAAACCTTAACTGGCCTAGAATATGATCGACCGTCAAGAAGAAATACGAAAGGCCACTTTAATAATGTAATTGCATGTCATCTTCTAGATGATGAATTAAAATCCCTTGCTTTTTTCTGGCTAAATAGAATGCAATTTCATTTCGTACTGACCGGTATTAAGGAATTTATTAGCAGTTCAACAAACAATGTTCTATATAAATACACAATAACCACAGAAAAGAAGTTAGCCATGACGTTAGATAAAAAAAATAAAGTAAAAATATATTCAACTCAAAGTGGGTTTAAAAATCTGTTGAATCTCCTTTCTTTCCATTTCTGTATTTTTTTTAATATTTAAAGTCTCTGTCATTTATAATCTCTTAATAACTTAATGGCTGTAATCCGTTAGCATCAAAAGGAAATGGACAATACCCAGGTTTTCTTGGAAATTCAGACATCCCATGATATCAGGAAAATTCCAATTTAGCATTTTGAAAAAGATTTATGTAATGTTTTAATGAATATAGCTTTTATTCATTAAAACATTGAAAATATTCATTTCTGAGTTAAATATTACTATGCTAGTTAAATTGTGTTATTAAGATTTTACAGAAAAGAACCATAAAAAAACAAAAAAAAAAACAGTTATTTGATGTTAATAATTTTGTAACTTTATAAAAAGTGAATTTATCTTTATAAAATTGAATTCCCTTATTTTTATAAATTATTATAACAAGTGTAAACATTTTTGCTATTTACTTTTGTTTCTATTTGTTTCCACAGAATAGTTCAGAATGCTATTTATTTCGATATGTTTGCTTGAGATAGCCAGTGAAACTAGTCACAAACCACTGGCCTCTTTTCCCTTTCACCGCTTCCCTTCTTCAGAAGCATGGGATGGAGGATGACTGAAGCCTCTAAAAGCAGTTGGTTTATTTCCACCTGATCTAGGGAGTGAAAGGACTTTCCTAGAAGCAACTCAACCTTAACAGCCAATCTTTAATTGTGTGCATTTTTATGTTTATTTTTCCTTATAAAATATGATCACACATGTTAAATTTTGCTATTATGTGTATGTTAACTTTACAAGTTAATCCTTTGTAGGCTAAGTATTGTGCTTGCGAGAGTTTAATTTATTGCCCTTTTTATTCTTAATTTATATTTTGATGGCTTTCTAACGGAAAGGCCATTGTTGTGTTTATTTGTCCGTTGTTTATGTTTCTTTTGATTCCCTTGAGCTTATCAAACTGATGAAAGTTAGAAACAGTCTGTCTTGGATTCCTCGTATGAAAACTCTAAAAATAGCTCAGCGAATCTTTAATTGTGTGCCTTTTGATGTTTATTTTTTCCTTGTATACCAATAATTCTTCTCACAGAATTTTATTCTGAATGGTTTATTAGTGTAGTTATTGTCCTGGAATAAAATAATCTACTGGAATGTCAACAATTTGAGATAAGCTAGTGTCAAAATTCACAAAGAAAACTTAAAATGCCAATAAATTGTATAAAATTAATTGATGATAAAATAATGTTTGGATAATAGTGAGTTGATAGTACAATACTTTTCAGTAATACTAGACTGTTGTAAATTGATACCCTTTGTTTATTTCAGTTGAAAATAAATTGACATTTCAGATTTTGAGATGTAAAATAACTGATATTTATCTTTATTATATTGATTATTTTTAGGCCCACAAAGCTCTCTTATCTGCAAGCAGTCGGTATTTTGAAGCAATGTTTACTGGAGGCCTTTCAGAGGAAAATAAATTGGAGATTGAGTTGCACTGCATCAGTGCTCAGATTTTCCAAATTTTATTGGAATTTATTTATTCAGGTTGTTATTTTTATTTTTTGCTAAATAAAATTTCTTATTATTGTAAAATCTCATATTTTCTTTGATACACTGATTTTCATTAACTAAGGAAAAAACAGAAAAAATGTGATTATGGGAGAAAAGTGAGTTGGAAATGCAGGAAACTTGTATATGTGATGTGGAAAGTAATATTAAGGTGCTATGTGCAAATGAGCAAAATATATACAAAAGGGGCTGTTTGAAAGGCATTCAGGTATTTGTCAATTTGTGTTTGGATGGTGAAGATAGAAGTTTCAGATAACATGTGTTGTAATGTTTTTGAGACATTTTTTGACAGATGAACTTAAGTGGGGAGCTATCAGAAGTTTCAAGGTAGGCCAGACTCAGGTAGAAGTAGCACTTTTGGTTGAATAGGAGACTTTCTGTGGTCCACAGACCAATTTGAAAATACACAGTCAATTTCCCAAATGTATACCAAAGGATGGCTTAGGGCTACAACTTCCATGAATAAGTGCTATCTTTGATTATTTGCCATGAGGATGAGCTCTGCTACCCTGACACAGCTGTGGCTACAGGAACATTGATATCTGCTTCCATTTGGCAAAGTCAGCTTCGTAAAGGAAGTCTTTATGTTAGCAGACTGTAGGCATCTGTCAGAGGAGGAAACATTTGCAATGAGTGAGAATTCATTTTATTTGGACTGAAAAACAATGAAGGTGAATACTATTCTCAAATGAGTTGAGATCTGCTTTGCGGAGCAATTCCAGGCCTGCTCTGATCTTGGAGAACGAGGAATACACTATCATCCTCAATATTTTGATGATTTGTGATGACATCTTGTCAGGTGGACGCACTAACTTGTATGTGCTTCCATGCAGAAACATGAATGCTACATAATATAGGGATGATGTCCTAGCCCCATGTTGCGCTTATGCAGTCAATACATTTTCCATCAGGATTATAATGCACATCCACACCAAGCTAAGCTGGAAAACTATTGTATGTATTGATTGGTCAGCCAGGTCTCCTGATGTTAATCGAGCATATCTGAGATGTTCACAGGAGTCGGGTTGTTGCCTTCAACTCCCTCCTCAAGATCTGGAGGGGATTAGAAAAGGTCTGAAAAAAAAGCAATGTTGCAATTGCTGATCCCCATCATCTACAGTATGAGGCTTGCATTTGCTATTACAAGTGACTATACGCCATATTGAGGTAGAGTCACGAATGTTCTTGTTCCCCTACACTATACTTTGGAAACCTTTTCTCTCCTTACTGAGTCCCACTCTTATTGCTCACATTATGTCTCTGCTTCTCTTCATCTTTCCTCAACTTCTTTTACACTCTTCAGTTCTCAGTGTGGGAAGGGTCTGCAGCCCAAACTGAATCAGTCAACCTCCCCAACCCCCTGGAAGAAATCATTGTTTTACACAAAAGTTTTTTGGCTTGTTAACTAACTAACAGTGTGCTTTCATCAGCTTTCATACAATTATGTATTTTTGGAGTTTTTGCATTTTTTCCATTTTAATGGAAACATTAATTAATGTTTTGTTAATTAATGGAACTTGTTTTGAACTCTGAGCAACCTTGAATGGAGATTTCTGTAAAAAAAAATATGTCATACAAGTTACAGAAATCTCAATTCAAGGTTGCCCTGAACTCATTATTGCTAATCTCATTCTGAGAAGTTATTTTTCTGATAAAAACTGGTTATTTGATTTAATAAAATGGCATCAAGTGTCTTTCCTTTGGATATTTCACAAGAGATTTTAGCTTTAAAAGCATCACAGACATGGACTATTTCAAACTCAGTTTTCTGAAACTGTGAAAGATATAGAAAAAATGTATCATTGAAAAAATTAAATTTTTTTTTTTTTTTTTATTTAATGGATTGCTCAGGAACAAGAACTTCACTGATCTTGGTCTGTGTGAATATACATACCTATGTTTCTTTTTTATTGCTATAAGATGAAACGTTGCTCTGTAGAATTTAGATCAAGTTGTCATTTTGTTAAGGATGAAAATATATGTTTTTAAAGGGATATATATAGTTACAGAAACTAGCAAACCCACTGATTTGAAGATTGCTTTAATGGGATTTTTTTAAAAGTATTTTGACTGTAGAGGAATTCCGTTAAAATGGTAACATGTAGATTTCTTATTTTTGCAGCTTGAGTTTTGGTCGTGGTAATTTAGTTTTTTACCCTTTCATTAATTTAAGAATATGCTTGTTTTGGGGTTGAAAATAACAGACATGTATTTTGTTATTTGCCTATGAAACATAAGAAGTTTTAATGCAATTGGAAATAATAACTAATGTTAGTTGTGTCTGAATGCCTGAATATTCATATATTAGTGGTTATGATTTATACAATAATAAATGTTTCATTAGAACTCACAAAATGCTTCTATTCAGCATCAAATTATAGGTATTAACTAAATGATAACATTCATATGTGTGATAATATTTTAATATTCAAGATTTCTTTGTAAATAAATTTATTTTAAGTTTTGAAATTTGTTATTGTTAAAAATCAAAAATTTGTGAAGAAATAACAACGTAATGTCATAGCAGTGGTATGAACAATAAAAAAATGGAAGATTCAACAATTGATCTTCTGGGTGATAGAAAAAGATTGAAAATGGTGGATATGATGTTTACCAAAGGAAAAATATATGTATTTTTTCTAGAAGGAAACTTATAATAACTGTGAGAGTTATTTAATACAAATGGAACAGAAAATAAAGAATAGTTCCAACCACAGAAGATTGGATCTGTAATAATAAATAATAGAACTACATTAAGCAATGTAGAAAGAAATTATTCATTAAGATTAGGAGAAAGACATATCATGTTATCAGTGAAAATGGATATTCACTTAAAAGGAAATTCTAGTAAGTAACTCATCAGGTACTAAAGGCACCGCCTTGTCACTGCAACCATGCTCTTCTGTCCTCAGCCATTCGCTTTAATTCATAATAGCTTCGGAACTCAGAACCCTTTTTGTTTCATCCAAGAATTTTCTTCTTGGTCTTCCTCTTCCTTTTTTTCCTGCAATTTTCCCTTCCAGAATAATTTTTAAAAAACTGTTTATGTCTAATCATATGTCCCAAAAATTTTGTTTTTCTTTTCTCAATATCCTGTAATAATTTTTTCTGTTCTTCCACCTCTTCCTTTTGATTTGTCTTCTTATCAGTCAACTAGTTTTTATCACTCTCCTTCATATCCACATCTCAGCTGCCTGAAGGCGATTAATCTCTTGTTTCCCTAACGTCCAGGTTTCACTGCCATACATCAGGATGCTCCATAAAAAAGTTTTTGCAAAGGCCTTTTTAGTTTCAATAAAATGATGTCAGTATATTTCTTTTATTTTAGACTGCTTGTTTCACGATAGCTATTCTTCTTTTTATTTCCTCAGAACTTCTGTTATCGTCTGTAATGTAGCTTTTCAAATAGCAAAATTTTGATACTTGTTCAATGTTATTCCTCCTATCTTTATAATTGCTTTCGTTTTCTCCTTATTTTTTTCAACTATCATTACTTTAGTCTCCTTTGTATTTATTTTTAAGCCTCAATTTTGTGAAGTTCTGTGTAGTACTTCAAGCATTTTATTAATTTCTTTTTCCGAATTTCCCAATACTGCAATATCATCTGCAGATCTTATGCAATGTATCTTTTTTCCATTTTTACTAACTCCTTTAGTTTTAGCTTTCATAGTTTGGATTATCTCCTCGATGTATAGGTTAAACAAATGTGGAGAAAGTGGGCATCCCTGTCTTACTCCTTTCTTAATTTTCGCTTCAGTTGTTGCCCCATTGAAGTGAATGAGTATACTTTGGCCCTTATATAATTGATAGATAAATCTTTTATCTTTCCAGTCGAATCCCTTCTCCTTCATAATTTTAAACAAATATTCCCATCTCACTGTATCAAATGCTTTCTCTAAATCTATAAATGTAAGATAAACTTTCCTATTCCTTTCCATACTTCTTTCCAGAATCATTCTCGAGGCGCAAATTGCTTCCCTAGATCCTCTACGAGCACGAAAGCCAAATTGATCTTCATCTAGATATTCATCAATTTTCCCTTTAATTCTGTTTTTGACTATATGTAGAAGGATTTTAGAAGCATGCGATAGTAGTGAAATTGTTCTATAGTTGGAACATTCCAATGTATTTCCTTTTTTTGGTAGTGTAATAGTTCTCCTTTTTACAAAATCCTCCGGTAATTCACCGGCTTCATAGCAATCATTGATTACATTAAACAATTGTGTTTTTGCTCTATTTCCCACATTTTTCAAAAGTTCAATAGGTATGTTATCAATTCCTGTGGCCTTTCCCTTTTTTATATTTTTAAAAGCCTGTTCAAATTCTTCTATCATAATTGATGGACTGAAATTATCTTTTCCGATTGCACAATTTATACTTTCAATAAATCTGTTATCATTTTTTTCCATGTTATCATTATACAATTCTTCTATATACTCTTTCCATCTGTTACAGATTTCCTCGTTATTTGATAAAATTTTGCCTTTTTTATCTTTGACCATAGTTGATCTCGTTTTTGTGTTAGGTATTAATCTTTTAATTTTATAATACACTTTATCTTGCCTTCCTTTTTTTATATCATCTTCAATGTTTTTAGTAATTTCTTTTGTCCATTTCTCTTTTTGATTCCTACATTTATCAGTTATTTCGTTTTTAATTCTCTTATAACTTTCTATATCCTTTTTCTTTTTAAGTTCATTTCTTTTTATTATTAACTGCATTATTTCCTCTGTCATCCAAGGCTTTTTTGGTATAAATTTCATTCCTCTGTAAGTAACTGTTAGGAAAAATTATATTGCGAAAGTTGCTGTGACAAGAAATGTTAAAGATAAATTGTTGTATATGAAGATATAAAAGGTTTAGAGATCTTAATTTCATAACAATTATACCAGTTATCTTTCAGAATAAAGAAGATATTAATTTTAAATAAGAATTGGATAATTTGTCGATCAGTTATTTTATGGGTTCCAAAGTTTATTAAGACCTGTTCTGTGAATTGAGATACATCTTGATAAATACATAAGTTAATTATTATAATTACTCAAGATTATAATCTTACTCAGTATCTACTTGGAGAGTTAACTATTAGTCCATCCCAATCCTTTTACTGGTTTTTTTTTTTTAGCATCTCTGTGTTATGTTTTATCACTGAATAACTATCAGTTATTCAAGACTATAGCTGAACCTAGCTAGTAATTTGAATGTCTTAATGCTGTGTTTTTGTTTAATATTCCTTGCCAGAATATCACAGAAATCTCTTACTAACCTTTGACATCAGTTAGCTGAAGCTGTGCAACTTGACCTTTTCAGAGACTTTTTTTATCGCAGCATCCCATCACCCACTGCTGTTGATGTGGTTTCATTGAAATATCCTAATTCCCAGGTTCCACAGTTGACTTTGAGCTTAACTCTGTAAGAACAACAGATCAAGAAGTACCCTTTCACTTACTGCCACCTACTTTACACTTGCCTAACTGCTCATTCAGAGGTAGTTGTGATTGCCACCTTTTGCTTTACTGCTATTTGGAGTAATCGTTATTCCATCAGTTAATTGTTAGTGTTCTGTGTTTGTTTGTGTAGTTGTTGTTTGAGATTCCTGCTCCACATGTTGCATCTTGACAATTGAGCTGCCATTTATTCTATCAGTTAACAGAAGAGGGAAAGTCGTTTGTTTTGTGGTCTAGATGGTGGTCTGCAATGAGGTTCTTATCCCGGAGTCAGCTTGGATGGGACTTCTTCTGTTTCTGCAGGTCTAATCTGAGCTTCCTCCTACCCTGGGCAATGATTCTTCGGCTAAATAGTTCACAGTTTCACCCCTTGTTGAGCCAAAATAGCAGAAGTACTGAAAGCCCAGCCGTTGGATAAAAAAAAGCAGAAGAGGGAACATGGATTTAAATATTTTGTAAAATCTGTCCTATTTATCATACAATAGCAAGTCGAAATGAGGAAAAGTAAAAAAGAAAAACATATTCACTCATTAAAAATAAAAAAAAATAATTTGTTGATTGACTAACAGCAAAATAAACAACCTCCCAGATGCTCTAAACTGAGATTGTAACTATAAAATAGTATTTTTTTAATGTCATAGCCTTCAGATTTCTTTTGAATTTTGTTTTAAGACTACTTTATTCTAAGATAAAGCATGTACATCTGCCAACTAAATTTTTAACTGTGCATAAAGTACTTCACTCTAAAGTTATGTTAACGTATTTGCTGTGAATTTCAGCCTGATATACAGGCTTCCTGTATTTGAAAGTTGCTTTTAGTTTATGATGCCACAGGCGTATAATTTTTTTCTTTTTTGATAAAATTGATAAGCAATGCAGAAGTATGAGAAAAAAATGAGAAATAACATTTCATTTATTCCAAAATTTTCTAAGAAATTCTTCAACATTGACTTTTCGTATCCATAAAGACAAAAATAAAAAAAAAATGAAAATACAGTAAAAGAAATAAAAAATAGCAAAATGTGGTTTGTAAAGAAATAAAGTAGACTTTTCAAATTATTAAAATTTAAAACTTCTCATTTTGATTCAATAAAAAATATAAAAATTAGCAAACAAATCAGAAAAATAGATGTATATTTCATAGGAAAAAAACGCTTAAAATTAAGTATATTCTTAAGTGTTATATTTAATAGTTATACATAAATATACAGTTTTATAAATATCTCAGGAATAGTAGCTATTAGTCACTTATTAGTTATAGTTTTATGTTGAATTCTGTAGCCCTAGAACTATAAGGTGAATTTTCTATGACAGGAACCATAAGGTGAATTCATAAATGACCAACCTCATTAAAGATATTAGCTTGTATTGGATGAGTGCAAAAGTTCTACCCATTTTTAATTACCCATAAAGAAGAGCAAATAAACGCAAAATGAACAGTACCTATTATTGTGCATAATCCCCATTGCTATCTAGGTCCTCTTGCCATCTTTCTGGTAGGAGATGAATCCCAAGGCGGTAAAATTCCGACGGTTTCGAGTCAAAAAAGCCTTGGATGGCAGTTTTCACAGCATCAAGATCATCAAAGATTTTCTGACTGAAGGAATTGTTCAACGCACGAAATAGGTGATAGTCAGTTGGTGCTAAGTTAGGAGAATAGGGAGGGTAGAGTAAAACTTCACAATCAAAGCCCAGTAACTTTTGGTGAGTGATGACAGCAGCATGTGGCCTGGCGTTATCGTGATGAAGGATAACACCGCGACGATTGATGAGACCTGGCCGCTTTGCTACCAAATTTGAATGCAGCCTGTCTACCTGTTAGACAGTAGAAGGCAGCATTGATGGTTTGGTTGAGTGGCAGGACCTCCCAGTAAATTATTCCCTGCACATCCCACCACACACTCAATAACACCTTCTTGGGATGAAGTTCAGCTTTCGAAGTCGATGCAGATGGATCAGAAGGGCGACACATAGTCCTATGATGCTTTACATTACGGTACATAACCCACAATTCGTGTCAAGAATGGGTAATTTTTGTACCGGGAAAGCAAGGAAACACAGGTGGCGATTCGGTCATCCCGTTGCTTAGCTGTCAGGTTTTGTGGAACCCAACGATCCAACTTTCTCGTAAAACCCAACTTAACCAGCCGTCTCTCGACCGTTGTCCGGTGTACGTTGAAGGTCTCTGCTAATTCTTGCACGGTTGGGTTCGGGCTGTTCTTTATGGCTTGGTCAATATCGTCCTCTCCAACGTGTGATGGCCATTCACTTCTAGTCTGATCTTGGCAGCTTCTGTCTCCTTCCCTAAATTTACGAAACCATCGAAGACATGTGCTTTCGTCTATTGAGTCCTCCCCATAAACTTGACAAACATTGCGACATGCTGCGGCTGCCGTACTCTTTTTATCGAAGTCGTATAACAAACAATGTCTTATATGCTGCTTCTCGCTTTCCATGTTATTCCCTCTGATATTTTTCTTGAGATGATAACTTTGTGACACACGATGCATTTATATGTGAGGCATCCACACGTTTGATTGGCAGACGATTTGCATCATTACAATGTCATGTGTGAAGGCAATTCCATTGCAAATTTTCATATCCAAAAACGGGTAGAACTTTTGCACTCACCCAATAATTAACAGTGATAACATTTATTAGATAAAAGAAAGCTTTAGTAATAGCAAAATATTTTTTGAATACAACAAATTTCAACTTTTGATTATTTTTAAGCTAGCACAGATTTTTTTTTTTTTTTTTTTTTTTTTTGTGGAATCATTGCTGTGGGCTGGAAGAGCCAGGTTCAATGGAACATCCAATCTCAACTGATCCTCATGATCAGTGAATCACCAAAGCCTAAACCTTTGGTGCCTCATGAGCCAATGGAGGGGAGGCTCTTATGGGAAAGACCTTCTCACAGATTTCTTATATTGGGTTGGTTATGAAAAAAACATTGGTACATGAGTTATATTCACGGAATTTAGTACTAAAAATTACTGTTTTTAAATACTGTTTTAACTGTTTGTAAAATAATACCAAATTTAAAAAGCTTAGGAATTATCACTGCTGCACTTTTTTCAAGTGTTGTGGTGAATTTTCGGATCAAAGACTTCTATGACATGAAAGGCTAGTTCTTTTCTGTCTCTGGATAATACATCGATTTGGTCTTTTTATTGTATCAATAACTTTCATGTAAGTCTACCCTTGCAGCTGTTTATCTATTTGTTTGGAAATTATTCATTGGTGTAATTCTCTTCTTGTAATCTTGCAGCTTCAGAGCCAATTGCGAAGCATTGTGATTGGTTTACTAATTGTTATCGCTACATTGTTTGTTTTGTGTGATCGTGGTCTGATTGTTTATTATATTTATTTTTTATTGAATATTTGTTCTGTTCATAATACATTTCAGAATTACGAAATCTATGACTGAGAAACTGTTGTCATGGTGAAAACCAGGAAGATAGCAGCATTTGTTTTAGATTGATTCATTATTTGAGACCTGAATTAAAATTCGATATTGGTTGGAGAAAACAAAAACTTTTTTATTTATTGTTAGTTTTTCTAATAATACAATCTGTCACAGCTTAAAAACCTTCTCACTATGATTGGAAATGAGTAATGTAAGTAAGTAGGGCTCTTCTAATTTTGAATTGGAGCTTCCAGAAAGTAAATTACTTATGGAACTCAAAAAAAAAAAAAACAAACCCATATTTTGAATTTTCTGATATATGTAAACTTGTAGTACTAATGCTTTGTCTGCAGTTTTATAGATAAATGAATGCCAAACTTTCCTTTCTTAATTATGTAATAAAAATTCCAAATTAATTTGCAGAATAAATGTTTTGGAAATCAATTATTAAATGTTTTGTGGTTACATCAATAAGAGAAAGGCATTAAAAATTTATTTAAGTTGTGGTTAAAGAAAAAAAAATTGTGTACAAGGAAATTTTTTAGAAAGTTGACATTTTAAGGTTTTTTTAATCTTTTAAATATCTTTTCACTAAATATTCCCAAGGATTCAGTTAGAATAATTTTAATTTCAAACACTGTTTTTAATTTATAGTATTTAGCATTTTATGTTGTTAACAACATAAAAACTAATTATAAAAAATATACTATTTGATAAAAAAAAAAAAGAATTGCCATAGATTATTATAAGAGGCATCATTATTGTTATAACTTCTACAGTAAGGACTGTCAAGAGGCCTATCTGACATTGTTTGCTTCCTGTAGTGATTTCAGAGAATGCCCACAATCTTTATGCTGAATTTTACACAGATTGTATTGCTAAAATATCAATATGAGCAGAGCTGGGTGAAGTCCTGCATTTTTTGAGGACTTGTGCTACTGAAAAAAATAGCAACATAATAATATGAAAGCACCTCAACATTTTTTTATCAAAATAACAATAAAAATAAAAAAAATAAAAAGAAATAGAAAATTAGCAATCACAGCATATTCTAATAAGGGTCCTGCAAAGAAAACTTGTCTAGGGCCTCACAAACACCAGGGACGGGTCTGACTTTGAGAAGAAAGCATGTTTAGTGAATTGTCTGATATCATGTCTATTCTAATGCAATAACAGGTAGTGGCATGATGGCACACATATTGGTTGATCAGACAGACAAATGCAATAAAGAATTGCAGAATTGTTCATCATGCCTCAACAGCTTCTGTTTCCACCGTGAATCATCTAATTTCAGTGTACTTCATTGCTCAAGATTTGCAGAACCACGACCATTAAGATATTGTAGAATAAATTTAATGTTGCAGTGAAATAAACTAACATTTTTTAGGAATTGTATCAGTCCACATATAAGATGGTATACTGGTGTTCGTAAATTAAGGAATCTTGCAAAGTGAACTGTTTTGGTTGTCTGGTTGGAACCAAACTTGGTAGGGGAAGGGTACAAAAGGTCTTTCCAATACCATCTCCACACAAAAAGTAAAGCACTGCCTTTAACAGAAGAAATAAAAATGCCATTGAGATAGAAGCACCTGGAGTACTATCCACGTGTTTGTGGAAGGCATAAAGAGTGTTCAATAAGGTGTGTTGTCTCTACTATTAATTAAATCAATTTCAAATTAACTGTGGATCTTTTAGATAAGACGCTGAGGGGGATAAAAAAATAGAATGTGGGGGAAAAAAATTAAATGCAGAGATATTAAAATAACAATAAATATAAGCGCAGTGGATAAATTAAGTATGCAAACAATTCTGTTTAATTAAATCAAATAATTAGATAAGTTTATTCATTAATAAATAATCCCTTTTCCTATAACAGATAGGATACAAATATTATTTAAGACTTGTTAACCTTTTTTTTGTTTATACTTAAATATTCTTTTTTTTACAAATATACAAACATAATTAAAAATACACTTTAAAATATCCTCTCTCCGCTCTGATGACAAACAAACATACATGTGTACAGTAGTTTTTTGCCTATTAATAGTATAATTACAGAAAAAAATATTACTAAACAATGTAAAATTATATTTTATATTTGTTATAATTATATTAAAAATAATATAAAAATCTAGCTATTTCTAAATGCTTTGAAAACTCTATACACAGGCTTCCAAAACACATGGTGGCACTGACTTACATTGGGATCCTGTGAGATATTACTGACAACAAACCTATTACTATTGGTGTGCAATATTTAAACTACAATAGTATACATACAGTCTCGTGTGGTTGCCACTCAGATAAACGCCTTAAAATGGAAGGAAAGCAATGAGAAAGTTGCTCTCAGAGAACTGCCAAGCAATGTAAATTTAAGGAAACTGTAGCAACATGTAGAACCTACAGGCAGCGACCTAAAAGTGTTAACACCTCTTGTTAAAAAAAAATTATGAGAGGAAGTAAAAATTATTAAAAGCTTTTGGAATTAATTTTTGATTAAAGGATGATTCATAGAACATGTTGCATTTCTTTGGATGGTGGACAAAGAAGCCTCAGAGTAATTCTGGCTTGTTTAACTGTCAGATGATCTTCTCTACCAGCTGTCAGCCTTAGCTGATTATAAGATTCTGGGTATGTAGAAATTCCCTCATGCACCTGCTACTGTCAACAGCATCACATTTCTCATTGCTACAACTAAGATGATGGATGATTTATTTACAAAACTAGACTGCTTCTAGTTAACATAGACTATGATTATGAAAACTGTAAAAATTTGAGATGAAAATTATAAGTTTGTGATGTCCTGATTTACTGCCTTTATGTTGATAGTGTAGTAGATTAACTTGAAGATCAAAATCCATTGCACCTGAGCTGAAAATGAGAAAGATCAATAACTCAAAATGTTGCTATTAGCTTTCATATAGAGAAGTAGCAAGGTATCATTGATCAAGGTCTTTAAAGTCACTGAGATACAGTCATAATTCCTTTAAATTAAATGTAACCAAGTTACACTTAAAGTTTCTTTTTCCCAAAAATAACAATAACTTAATTGTTAATTCTAAATTACTTAATATAATGGCTTCTAAATTAAATGATAATAGTTAAAAATAAATAACTCATAATATATTAGGACATGAAATCCCACAAATAGTGATTTAATATTCATATTAGTGTTTAATATAGATATTTATTATAAATATCAATATTACAGCAAATAGTTATTTCACAGAAAATTAATATGCACTTTTATATAACAAATTCATTTCTGGGTTCAGCTATAAACCTTATTGGATCATTCCCTCAAAATATATTTATTGTTTTTAATACTCTCTAATTTACTGGTTAGAAAAATACCTTTTTAATATTATCATCAGGGTTTTGTTGTATTGTTTCAGCTATGTTTTGAACGCCGCGCTGGTGTGGTCGAGCGGTCTCAGGCGTCGGTCTGTCGTGAGATCAATGTGCCAGCGCCCGGGTTCAAATCCCGGTAGCGAGCATGGATGTTTCAAAAATTTCCTTTCCTGTGTTGTAGCCTCTTCTTCACTTTCTCTTCGGTCTGACGTCATTCCTTAATGGCGTCCTGGGGAAGGCCACGGGAAACCACCCCAGTATCTTTCCCTTGTAATTCTAGGGAGTCTGCTAGGGGTTCGCCGTCTTGGGAACACTAGCGCTCCCTGGAGCACGGATGCTTCGGCAACGAAGCTCGCACTTCGGTGCGAACCGACCACACACATGTTTTGAACTCCTCAGCAGAGATAATTCATTTTCATATCAATAGAGTGACTCATCTCCTGTAAATGAACATATGGATGGCACTTGTAAGATCTTGTTTAAAAATAATTATTATTGCTAAATGTATGGGATATTTCATTCTTTTAAAACAGGGTGTAAAGCTGTGCGAGATGTTATTATTTCACTTTTATAGTGAATCTGTTTGTGCATTTTTAATTTTTGGAAGTTTAACTTTATTTTCCCATTCGTTATTCGTTATAGTTGTGATGCAGTCAATGCATAATCAATTGATAGAAATCGTACGAAAGCAGAAATTCAAGGGATGTCTAAAAAGTAAATACAAACACTTTGAAATTGCTGAAAACTTTTTATTAACAAAATTAAGTGAAGAAATTCTTAAACTTTGCTATTTTTTAATGTAATTACCACCATTGTTAAGACATTTGTTTAGCCTATGTACAAGTTTACTTACAGGGTGCATAGGATATTGGAGGACAAATTTGATTATTTGGAATATCTGACCAAAAAACAAATATATTTTCATGAAAATTTGTGCACATGTTCTTAAATAGCTTTATTACAGGTTTTTTTTCTATATAACTGCCTTCAGCATCAATGACTGCTTCAATGTGAAACCTGAAGCGTTGACATGCTCGAATCAAATGGTTCTTATTCTTTTCAGACATTATCTTAACAATGGCAGCTTGCACTGAATCTTTGGTATTGTGGGGATGTTGATTAGTTTCCCTCTCAACAAAGCTCAACACATAGTAATCCAGTGGATTTAAATCTGGCAAATTTGGAGGCCAAATGTTGGGCATTATATGAGGAGCTTAGTTTCAAAACCCGCCATCTCCAAAAATAAATTTTCGTAAAACAGGGGTTTGTTAATGCAATTGCATTGGAGATGACGGGCTTTGAAACAGCACTCGTATCGAAATCATATCGGAATACATTATTTTTCAAGTTAAACTGTATGCAAATGGCGGATTTTGATTTGAACTTAGCAAAAACTCCATTGGCTCGGAATTTGCAATTTTTGGAGATGGCGGATTTTGAAACTAAGCTCCTCATATGATTGTGAAGATTGTCAGCTATCCATTCTTGGGTCATTGAGCTTTGAGATGCTGAGTCCTGATAAACACATATGGCCTTCCATTACTTACTCCTTCAATCCAGGGGTTAACAACTGTTTCAAGCACCTCAATGTATCCAGCAGCATTAACTCTTATGACCTGTGGAAAGAAGTGGGGTGGCATGACATGTCCCTTGCTACTCACCACTCCTAAAACCATCACAGTTGCTGGAAAGTTGATGTACATAACCCTTGGGACATCAGAAAGATCTCAATATAACTGCCTATCATTTATCCTGTTCAACTTTTGGTCCTGAAGTATTGCTCATCAGAAAAAAACAAAAAAAACAAATAGCATGCCATTTTCTTCTGGGTTTTTAATCTTGTTGAGAAACCGTTTCCATGGATCAGCAGATTTTTTTGTGTCTTTGCAGACATGAACTGATCTCTCCTCATCATATACAACTTGTATCGGATGTCCTCATGCACTACAGTTGTGATAGTGCCCTCTTGACATCTGCAGATGTTTAGCAATGACTCTCATTGACATTCTGGGGTTATTGTCAATAATATTCTGAACCTGTTGTATAAACTGTGGTGTCCTTTAGTGTCAGAACACTGAGAATGCCTTTTTTTGCTTAGCTATAGGTGAAACATTCCCGCCGGAGGTTTCAAATTCCTTACGACCTTTATGAACAAAAGATCTGGCAACATTCAAAAACTTTGCAATCTCTAAATTGCTGTGTTTTGTGCTTAAAGCAACAATAACAGCATGCCTTTTCTTGAGTCAAATTGTAATCTTCCATGGTTATCTGAAAAAAAATAAATGCATATAAATTAGTTTGATGGAAGCAATAGCTTCTAAATGTTATGTCCTCAAATACCCTATGCACCTTGTATATTCCACTGTCATAGAACTCTGCTGCCTTCATAGAACAACATTTACTCATTTATCACCACATTTTTGTGAAACCTCTTCTGATCAGATGTTTCTAGAAATGTAGAAAAAACTGGAAGTTGTTGGGAATGAGGCCTGGACTGTAAACAGGATGATCTAAAACTTCTCATTTGAAACTCTGCAACAACTGCTGCACTGATCTGGCTTTGTGCATCTTTGCACTGTTTTGCAGTAAGCAGGAGCGACATGATAACCTCTCTCATCTTTTGTTCTATGTTGCACATCAGAGCCTTTTTAGTGTTTCAGAATTTGTAGCAGTGTTTATGGTTCTTCCAAGAGGCATAAAATCCTGTAGTTACATGCACAAGCAACAGAGTTCTGTAACATCTGAATATAGAACTGTTATCCAGCCTAAACAAATGCCTTGACTGACAATGGTGGGAATTATATTCAAAAGAAGCTGAAGAAATGTATTAAAAGAGTTCCTTCCTTCAATTTTGTTAAAAATGTTTTCAACAAATCTACTGTCTTTCTGGATATCCCTCATCCTTAATAAAATTACTAAATATGAGAATTTATTCTCTTGGTTTCAGTTAAATGAAACTATAGTGACACATATTTGTTACTCCATTATATCTAAATCTAACTGAGTTACAGTCCTTGTAACTCAGGAAGACAGTTCCTTCAGGCATTGAGACTGGGAACTTGAAAAAAGAGATGAAAGGGTATCAGGTAAGTGAGGGTGGGGAGAAAGGATTAAGTACAGTGGGGTGAACCTTTCTGTGCACTAACAAGGGATTTAGATGATTCAAAATCAACTTGTGCAGGTATAAATAAATTGTGTAATTAAGCTTTTTTGGAGATAGAAAGGAAAACGGTTCGAAGCCTGTCTGCGAAAAGTCATTAAAATTGATAAAGAGTATTGGGAAAATGCAGGATTTTAGGTGAAAGAGTTGAATAATTAACTATTTATTTGGAAGAGGAATCATCAAGTTCTGAAGAAAACTCCAACAACGATAGTGTTGCTCCATTAGAATGAAAACAATTTCAACAAATTTAAAGGAAAAACTATTTTCTGCTAAAAAAAAGCCTTTTCAGGGCTAAAAAGTAATGAGAAATAATCATTAATTGCCAAATTTTCACTCAATGTAATTATTCTATTAAGTTCATTGATAAAAGTTACAAGAAAGCTAAAAATTTTAAATCTAAAGCCCGCATCTTAGATACACAAAAAACCCACAATTATACAGTTATTCCTTACATACAAGGAATTAATCACAATATCAAATAATTTTTTAAAAAAAAAACAATGTCCAGGTCACCAACAATGCCAACAATAAAATGAATTATCCCAAATCCAACAACAAAGTCAATATTCAAACCCAAAATAAAATAGTTTATGCCATCCCATGTTCCACCTGCAATAAAAAATATATTTGTTACACAACTCAATATTTGCAAAAAAGATTGAAACAGCACACAGCTAATTGTAAAAATAAGGATCAATACAAATCCATAATATATTAGCACAACATAACTTCCCACACCCCTAACTTTGAGCAAATTCAAGTAATAGACCATGCCAATTCTATTTTCTTCCTTACCTTGCAGGAGTCTTGGCACATCGCCAACAGTTAATAGCGAATTATGTAATAACATAATCAAAAACTATTTAAACCTCCCATTCTCTTCCAATGTGTCTTGTCACCTTTTCTGTTCCTGATGACCTTAGAGTTTGTTATGAAGAAGACAATGACAGTGCCTGATGTGGGCATTGCATGGGATGAACAACATCGAATTGCTGATCTTGACTTTGCGGATGATATTGCCTTACTTGCAGAGAATGGTCATCACCTGCAGGAGCAGACATTAAGATTGCCTCGAGAAGCAGCGAAAGTCGGTTTACACATTAGTAATGAGAAATCCAAGATCATGATTGTGGGAACTTTAGCCGACATGCCGAAGATCAGCATTGATGGACAATACTTGGAAGAAGATGCCAAGTTCACATATTTGGGTAGCATAATTGGCCAAGATGGGGATGCAGAGACTGATGTCAAAAGTCGTCACCTACATCTATTTGGTTACCTACATCTATTTCCCTTAACATCAAGCTCCGTCTATATGCCTCTGTTATTATTCCAATGGCAATTTACACTGCTGAGACCTGGAATGCATCAGTCAATATCACATGGAAAGTGAACACTTTCCACCAGCCTTGCCTGCGATGCATCTTACGTATTCGCTACTTTGAACACATTACGAATGAAGAGGTGTTACAACGAAGCCAGCTTCCCAGCCTTAGTACTATCATCCCACAACGTCGCCTACGTCTGGCTGGCCATATGTTTCGTATGGACAACGCTCGCATCCCGAAACAGGCATTTCAGTGGGTTCCACCCAATGGTCAACAGGGCCGTGGACGACCATAGTTAACCTGGCGCCGTACGTTCATCAATGACCTCAAAGCCCTTAACATCACTTGGGATGAGGCCAAAGACCTTGCCTTGGATCGTGCTCGATGGAAAGCCCTGGTCGCCCAAAACGTTCATTAGTGTTAATGGAAAAGAAGAAGAAGAAGATTCTCTTCCAATATTTCAATTGAAAATAACCTGCTGACAGGTTCAAACGTTCTGGCATTTTATACGTTTTAAACGACATGATTACATAAGTAATTTTAGTATTCATGCATTTTATAGGGATCTCTCCAATTCTTTGATTCATATATATATTATATTCATATATACATATATATATTGTGGGCCCGGTAGCCGAGTGGGTAAGGGCGCTTGGCTGCGGGTTGGAGGTGGCGGGTTCGATTCCCGGCCTCGGCTGAGGATGGGAATTTTTCCACGCTTCTTTCTCCTCCAAACGGGCCCTAGAGTCTACCCAGCCCTCTATAGAATGGGTACCAAGTTTCTTTCCCGGGAGTTAAAGGTGGGCGAGCGACGGGCCGACCCCCCGTCCTCAACTTTGTCCCGTAGGTTCTGAACACTGGAGCCTACCCTCCAGTTGCATTGTGCGGTCCTCTGGGCCTGATCGCAACTTTAACTTTAACTTAACATATATATATTAGTTTTTCCCAACATTCACTACGAGTCTGATAGGGTTCGTAGAGCAGTGAATTCCCAGATAATTTTTCTTTCAGTTCTTCCAATTAAATCTAAATCATTGGCGAATGCCAAAACTTATATAGACTTATTAAAGATTATATCTCTTGTTATGATACCAGCATCTCTAACTAACTTCTCCAAAGCTATATTAAACAATAAGTTAATACAGTGTATCACATTGCCTTAGGTATCCCATTGGGACGCTGGAGGTAAAGCTCCAACGTTTCAGTGACTGAGATGAGGTCGGGTGTTCAGCCCAATGCTCTCCCGCCTGCCAATACCCCAGGGAAAGAAACCCAGTACCCATTCTATAGGGGGGGGGTAAACCCTAGGACCTGTTAGGGTCTGTTTGGAGGCAGCTTGCCTTAACCCATCACAAACTGGAAAGTTGTGTGACAGTTTGGATTGTATTTGGACATAGCGCTGAGTGTTATCCATAGTTGCTTTCACCATTCCTATTAACTTAACTGAGAATTTCAGAGCCTTCATTGCAGTTACAAGATATTCCCTGTTAATTCCATTATACGTACTAAGAGAAGTAGATGAACAGATGGTAGGTTTCAATATTATATTCTGAGGTCTTTTTCAAGAATTTGTTTAAGAGTGTAAATTTGGTATACAATAGATCTGAATCCACATTAATAGTTACCAATAACTTCATCAGCAAAACGTATGAGATGTACAGAAGTTTAGAGAAGATTTTATAGACAGTAATATGGAGCGTGATACCTTTGTAATTAGAATACTGTAATAGATTACCTTTTTTTATGTAATGGACAGATGATACCTATTTTCCATTCATCAGGTAGTATTTCTTTCCTCCAGATTGTATTAAACAATTTTTGTAACAGTGAAATTAATTCATTATTGCAGTGCTTAATAAGCTCTGCCTATATCTTGTCAATCTCGGGAGTCTTATTGTTTTTTTTAATTTTTTAATGGCTGCTTCAATTTCAGTATGCATGAACTCCATATCGCCTCATTATTTAGAATTATTCCTTGGTTAGAATTGAAGGCTTCACACTCATTTAAGATTTTATTAAAGTATTCGAACCATCTTCTCAGGATTTGTGCTTATCATAGAGAATATTTCCATCGCAATCTCTGCACATTATAGATCTTGACTTTTCTTTCGTTATTAACGAAAAAGTAAAATTTTTTACTTTCATTTCTATACCTACATTCTTCCATTTCTTTCATGCACAGATTTTCCTATTCCCTCTTCTTCTTTTTATGAACCTTTTTTTCTTTCTTTTTTATTTTTATATACTTCCATAGGTAGTCTTGTTATACTTTTCTGAATTATATTAATATAAGCTTTATTCTTCCCACTTTTTTCACAATCTTTATCAAACCAGTCATTTCTCTTTGGTTTAGATTCAGTCCCTAGAATTTCTTTGGCAGCAGCTGTAATAGTATTCCTAGTGTCATCCCATTGTTCATTAATATTTTCAATAAATCTATGTTTTATTTTATTCAATTCAATGACAATCTTTTGTTTGTATTGCAATTCTATCTTTGGATCGATCAGTTTATCCATACGATATTTCTTTCGTTAGGCTTAGCATTAACGAGAAACACAAGCACAACAAAATTTTAAAGGAAAATAAAATAACAATTGAAAATATTACAAATTATTTCAATGATGTAGCTGCCTACTAAAACTTAACACAATGATATGTATGATTTAAATGACGAATTGTCTTTTTTGCGAAAGATATAAAGATATTATCAATAGTAAAACCTTGATTTTTATTGATTTCATCTAAAATCCAAATACAAAGAGCTTCTATAATTTTCCTCTTTTTATCGTT
Source organism: Thereuonema tuberculata (assembly GCA_023159025.1). Classification (NCBI taxonomy): domain Eukaryota; kingdom Metazoa; phylum Arthropoda; class Chilopoda; order Scutigeromorpha; family Scutigeridae; genus Thereuonema; species Thereuonema tuberculata. The sequence continues at coordinate 2,269,902 of JAFIDM010009631.1, forward strand.
AAATTAAAAATAAAGAATTTGAACTTCCTTTACAGGATTATGACAAAATATTAAACACTGTTCCACCAATTTATCTTAATCATTTCTTCTAAGATATCCTCTGTGTTCAGAAAGACATTTTGAACTATATAGGAGGCCTCCTCAATATATGAACTTTTCTTACAATTGGCACAATTGATTTTATATACAACACCTTTTGGATTGGTTTGAATTATTTCTCAATTATTTTTTTTTTTGAAAGTATGTTTAAAAATGACATAACCAAATTTATGAAGAAGATTGCTAATATTTTCAGAACAAATAAAATTACCAGATAGAATAACAGATTTCCTATAATCAACATCTTTTGTTTTCTTAATATTAAAACAGTTATAATTATCGTAAATCTTCTAGAGAAAAGACTTAGGATAATCACTTACAATAAACATTTGAAATATCTCCTCAGTCTTCTTATTGTAAATTTCTAGTTCACTAGTAGTAGCATCAATTCTTCATATAAAATTTTTAACAATACCTATTTTAATATTAATACTATGTGCCGAATAATATTGTAAAACATGTTTACTTCTATATTCCTTAGAGAAATGTTCCATTTTCAGATTAGAATTTACCCTATAAAACATAATGTCTAAAAATGTAATAACTTCATCAATTTCTTACTAGCAGTGTAATGAATATTAGGATGTAAAGAATTTAAAAAATTATAAAACATATTGAATTGGCTGTCAGTGCATTACCAAATAGTTAGCAGATTACCAACGTAACTAATTCCATTTTATCTTTATACTAGCCAGCTATCCTCACTTTGCTTCTGAAACCTTGCATATGTAATGTAAAAAAACGCTTTATTTATCTAGCAAATTAATTTCGAGATTGGAGAATACATGACTTCCCAGCCCGTTGTGGTCTTCTCCACATCCCAGTTACTTGAAACCTTCCCCAGTTGGTAAAACATCACATGATCATTACCAATTAATGTTATATTCTAAATGATAATTATAAATTAATGTTAAATTCGTATAAACTATTGAAACTGTGAGAAGCCAATGGCACCTAACATCTTCTGTCACTCGGGGGAAAGCATCGCTTAACTCAGGTGTATTGCGGGTTTGACGACACTCGTTTTCAGACACACACTTCATGGTCTTTTACCCCCCTCCTCAATACAAACATTTATTTTTATACTTTTTACATTATCTACACTATGGAACCTACCTATATACCAAAGTTTGTAGCATGTTGAAAATATGCTAAACATTTCAAACAATCATTTCCCTTTTATATTATAGATTTCTTTATAATGCACTGATGTTCTAAAGTATTAAGAAATATATTACATAGTGTGCCAGAAATAGGCAATCCTATTGGAAATCCATATGATTGTTTATACAAAATATCTTTGTTATTATTACATTATTCAGGAGTGTATGACTATCTGAAAACAGAGAATATTCAAGATTTAGAGTGGCCAGTTGAATCTCCTGATTTAAACTTGAGTTCAAATTAATATCGTGGGACACACTTGAGAGACATGTTGCAGGGCAACGCCCACTGTCTTAGAGCTCTTCAGGAGGTTATAACAGCATTGGTGCAAGAATGGGACTCCATTCCACAACAACAGGTTGATATTCATGTACTGAGTATGCCAATGCAGTACTGTATGCATCACTGTGACAGGTCATCATACAGCATATCGAACATTTTCTTCACCATCAAACATGTTTAGTATGATACGATGTGCATTGCTACCTAGCATCAGAGAGCTGTTTAATTGTATTCTGATCATAGTGGCAGAGCCACTGGTGCTTGGTTTTTGTTTCCCAGGGTTATTGTTTTGTTCGATGTGCTATATATCTAGTACTATTTGGTTGCAGTAGTCCTTTGTTTGGTAGAGTTACAAATGACACTATCCTTAATTTTTGAGGATTGTGTATTCTTGAAACTACAGCTGATTAAAAAGTGAAGGAGATACAGAAAATTGTAAAGTTCTAGGCAATCTTACTTTGGCAAGCAAATATAATTAAAGGTCTGCAACCACAATTAACTGGTTGAAACAAGTTAGATGTGTTGAACATTTTCATAGGTGTACTCAGCATTTTGGAATGGGAGGGATTATTATGGTCTTAGCCTTTCAACCAAAAAACAAAGAAAACAACATTGTGTTGGATGGGATTACACAGGCAGGTCAATGAACTTTCCTATTAAAAAAGAGGTCCAAAATCCTAGATTTCTTCCATTTTCGGATGCTGTGGGGGAGTGATGTTGTAACCCCCTCTAGCTACGCCAGTGACCATGTTAAACTGGTTAGACATTTTGAAGCATATTCCTTACTTTCACCTAACTTAAAATAAATAGGCAGCATTGTTTGAATTTATTATATCAACAGTGATGTTCTAAATATAGAATATTAACCTTAGGGAAGGCAATGAAATTAATGCATTTTCTCTCTTTAATTTCTGCTTAAATTATATGGTTAAATAGGTAAAGCACATTAAACATTCTGTTATTATTTGATTTGTGAAGGTAATATCATACTCTTAGGTCTGATTACATTTTTTGAATCTTTCTGTTTTACTGGACAAGAAAGTATAGCATATGTTTCTTGTCATGTAGAAATTACTCACACATTCAGTATTTGGGGGGGGGGGGGGTTAATATTGAAAAAGAAACTTATAGAAAAAGAAGCTTACTGAGCAAGTTATATTAGTGTACCACCCCCTCTCCAACTGAAATTTTGGTTGTACCTATGATCCAGTTTCTCACAAATTATTAGACAAATTGAATAAATATTGTTACAATAAAACTCTACAAAGGAGGAATATTTTAAATTGCACATTATGAATGACATCTTAAATGATTATTTTAGCCACTTCTTTACTTCCTTATAGGTTCTGCTGAAATAAGTAAAGAAAATGTTCAAGAATTGCTTGCAGCTGCCAATATGCTACAGTTGACTGAAGTCGTGGAATCATGTTGTTCATTTTTGAAAACACAACTTCATCCCTCCAACTGCATAGGTATTTTCTTTTACTTATTTCTTACATTAAAAAGCTCTTCTGCTTTCACTATCTCTCATTACTATTTGGAAAAGAACAAGGTTAATGAAAATAGACTGAAGGGTTAAAGTTAAGTTGCAACATATGAAATAAGATTTCTAAAAAATTCAAAATGGATCTTGATAAAACTTCATGTTACTCAAACATATACATATAATACAAAAGGTTTGGGTTTGTCATTGAATAAATTCATGAGTTAAATTGCAAACTGACCAATGAATTTGGAAAAGTCACGACAAGCAATCCTAATAAGGCATATGATTACCTTCGACAAAAATGCAGATCTCTCAACAACTTTTTACACTGGCCACAAGATTGTCAAACATTTTTGAGAGTGTGAATGTTTTTAAATTGTGTTGTCACAAACCATGTAACATGATATCATGGTTTAAAATAACCAATTTCTAGGGCCATTGCTAAGGAGGTTAGTATGAAAGTCTATAGAAGGGAAACTGATTTGCCAGCAACTTTTATCTTATTATTTTTCTGAGAAGAAAACAAAACTATTATATGTTTTCCATCAGGAGGCAAACTTAGACTAAAAATCTATTTGTATTTTATTTTTGTTTTTTTCTCTTCTTTGCAAGAAATTAAGGAAAAAATTTTTTACAAAATAATTTGATAATTTGCAAGTTATTTTCCCCCCAAAAAGCAATAAATTATAAATATCAAGCCAATTTTTCAGAACAATTAAATTGTTCAACAAAAATTTTTCCCAACTATTGCATAAATAAATTTAAAACTTTTTTTTTATTAAATTAAAAATATATTGCAGTTATGAATTTGAAATCTAATTAATACTAAATAAGAAACAATATATAAGAAATATAAAATATGTACTGTCTTTCATAGATTCGTTTAGAATTTGTCTGAATTCCTGAATCTACCGAGTGATCATAATTACTCCTATTCATTACTGTCTAAAGTGATATGTGACAATCCAAATGCAATGAAGTTTTGTAGGGTGACATTTTAGGACATGTGGCTGATATGTCCTGAAAAAAAAAATTAGTACCAAAAGTCACCACTATGCCACTTGTGGCACTGCAAGCACTGTAAAATATGAACATGATGAAAACTGTTCAACAGCCGACCATAACTGATCCACTGTGATGTTTCTCACATGCAATGTTATGCTGTATGTCCTCAATACATCACACTTTTTAGGTGTCCTCACAACCAAAATCACAAGGATTAAGACTCAGAGAATGAGATGGCCAGGTGATTGGAAATGCATGACTAATCACTCTGTTCTCGGTGAAATGTTGTCATAAAAACTGCTGTACACAGTGTTCAATATGTGGAGGCACTCCATCTTGTATGAAATTGGTTGACTCCAGACATTATTGCTGTTACATTTGGGGTATGACAAATGTGTTGAGCATCTCTTGGTATCTCTGGCTAGTCACAGGGTCACAGCAAGTAGCTTCTTTGAAGAATAATGGTCCAAGGATAAATGTGACTGTGAATCCACACCAAACGTTAAGCGAGTGTAGTGGAATCTGCTGGAAAACATGTCCATGTCCCAGATGCATCAGTTATGACTGTCCACTGCTCCACTAGGTGAAAATGTGCCTCATTGCACCACAAGACCTGCCATAGCCACTTCATTCTGATCATCCACTTCCTTTCTGGCAAGGAAGGTTAATGCAAACATCAGTTGGGTTTCCCTGTCAGTGGCAAACAAGTGCTGGTTGTAGCTGATCTTACATGGATAACAATGCACCACTTTTCTCAGTACCTTCCACACTGTGCCCTAGGATGCATCCAATTGTTATGACACTGCATCTGCACAGCTGGATCTGCAACGTTATTCATTGACTGTTAAACAGTAGTTGTGGAAGTGATAAGTTTGTGCCCTTGACTGGGTTGAACTCCTAGACGTCCAGTTTCCTCAAAACGCATTAACATTCTCCTGAGAGCTTGTTGAGTCAATAGTTCTCAGTGTCAGACCCTCAGCCAGAATTTTCTTTCGGGGAGGGGGGGGGCTCATTCCTAGAAAAAGTGCTGTGTTGTGTTTGGTGTAGTAAGAATAGCACCAATCCCTGTCTTCCCATGGATATCATAATAGGTAACAATTTCACATTGATACGAGAGCTCCTTTGATTTCAACTCTGAGAGATTTTCCTTTTGTTTAGATCCCCTCCCTGACTATGTGCCTGCTCAGTGTAATTTCTTATGACTGTTGAATTCCTGAAGTAAAGCTATGGCATTGCCATTGTTTTCATTAAACAGCTTAGCAAGCAATGTGCGTTCAGGCAAAGTGATGGGCATTGTAGCTGATACGAATGACATCCAGCAGTTATGGCCACTTTTACCAAAACTTGTCTGCAATACATGTGCTTATGAAAATGAAACTATGTTTTTATTGCTTGCAGTGCCACATATTTCATAGTGGTGATTATTGGTACTATTTTTTTTTCCCAGAAATGTTGGTCTCATGTCCTGAAATGCCATCCTTCCAAATTTCGTTACATTCCGACTGGTACATATTGCTCTAGACAGTGTTGAATAGGGGTACTTCAATTACAATTCTCTGGTATATTAACACTACTAATTCTTTGGAAATAGTTTGGAAAGAAAATTAATTAATAAGCTTTATTAACCAAAATTATAAGCATAAATTTAATTTTAAAATATATATAAATAAATTCACTATCAAAATATAAAAAATTAAGCGCCCAATAAAAACTTATTTATTTAAATATATGAAATAATTTCTTTTTACTTTGAAAGTTTTCTTCTATTCTGTCATATATTTTAAAATCTTTATGTAAGTGAGTGCAAGAGAAATGCATACACTTACACAAAATGTACATGAAAAATCTGGCTGTTTCAGAGTTCTTTGTGCATTCCATCTTCAGGAAAATAAAAGGTAGGACAACACAAATGTGTAGGATTCTGCAAAACATATGGAGATGAGCAATCAGTTGTGGGCGTTTTGCCTGACAGTGATAGGACAAATTATGTTGAAAGTTTCTACAAGGAGGTAGAGGGTGAGTTTATTTGGATGTGATGGGGTTTTGGTTGCTTGGATTTGGGGCTATGGCCTGTGTCATTATTGTAGTGGGTAACTGTGTAGGAACATGATTGTTCTTTGGTGTGAAATAAATTTTTGTGTTCTTAGACATGTAGAGAAGTTTCTGTGGATTTAGCCCAAGTAGCCAAAGTGACATCCCGTACACAATGTTTTTAGGGTGTTTGCGAGAGTTATATGGGTTGGTTTTTATCTTATTGATTTCAATTGCATGTCACACCAAGGAACTATCACATTCCTATACAGTTACCCACTACATGGACACAGGCCACACCCTTCCAAGCAGCCAAATCCCTATCACAGTCAACTCACCCACTGCATCCTTGCAGAAACATTCAACATAATCCATCTTAAAGCTGCAATTCTATCACTGACAGGCAAAACACCAGCCATTAGTGTTAAGTCTCCCTCCCTATCTCCATGTAGTATCGTCCTACATTTTGTGTTGTCCCAATTTTTTATTCCCAGAAGATGATGTGCACAACCATCCCAAAACTGTTATATTTTTTACCTACATCTTATATGTGTATTTCCCTTGCAGTCCCTTTTTAATTATTTATTAATACATACTAAGCCTAAATATTAGATACATTTTATAAATGTAAAAGCTATGATTATTACAATTTTAAGCTTCCAAGTCCACAGCTTACTAATAATATTTGTTTCATATTGATCAAGTGAGACCAGGTTAATTTAATATTAATTGAAAAAAAGGCAAAATTTATTTTGTTTTTATTTTTCTAAAATATATTTACATTAAATTTTAAAGAAATTATTCATAATTCTTTTAATTAAGTTCTTGACTGGATAGGATAAAGTACTTTTTGATTTTAAGTTCATTTTCAGTAATTTTGGTAAAGTTAATTAATTTTTTATTACTTAAATTGGAATGGATCCAGCAATTTATCCGTAATTGGTGAATCTGCCTATGAATGTTGGCCGGATGGTCCAGTGGTTGGACTATGGACCAGAGAAGTTAAAGTTGGAGTTTGTTTTTCCCAGGGTGTTTCTCCTCTTGATACTTCACCCAGCCCTCTTTTTCCTAGGGCTAAAGACAGGAGGACGTCTGACTGACCACTGAATTATAACTTCTAGTTGTCAATCGTTGGGGCCTATATCTCCAAAAGAAAGTCATACCCCAAAGAAGTCTCAATGGCCTGTAAAGTGGGATTTTAACTTTAACCTATGAACAATTTATTTATATTGGTAATTATAACTATTATTTTCCATAGTGCTTCTCTTAGTGTTTATTAAAATTACAGTTTATATTATTGCTAAGCATATATAACCAATTATCAATGTTTTGGCATTTATTATAATTTGGATATTTTTTAATAATTTTAATATCAATTTTTTAATTTATTAAAAAATGTTTTAAATTTAATTTATTTATGCAATAGTTGGGATTGAATCACTTATTTGTTCTCTAAAATTGATTTTAACTATTAATTTATTGCTTTTGGGGAGAAAAAGTCAAAATAATGAAGTTATTTCTTCCTTAATTTCTTAATTAATCAGGAAGAAAGCCAGTTAACTGTAGTTCCATTGGATTCAAAATTTTTCTTCTGATGAAAAATATACAATAGTTTTGCTTTCTTCTCAAAAAATATCACGATAGAGTTCCTGTCAAATTAGTCTTCCTCTTATAAGATTTGAATACTATGTTTAGCAATGGTCGTAGCAGTCAGTTCTTCAAACTATGATATCATGTCACTTGGTTTGTAATTGGTCTGTTAATCCTCATTAACTCAAAAGGATAGTGTTTAAGCTCCACAGGGCTTCTAGGAGGAGTAATGAGAGCAACAATCTGTCTTCGAAAAATATCTCATATCTGCTCAATTGAATTCAGCTCAGTAGAATTGGCTGATCAATGCATTCAATAATTTCACTGTTCCCCAAAATTTTGTTCCACAAGATGATGCCTGTGTGGGCAGACATTATCATTGATCAATATGAATCCATACTCACTGTAGCTGCAAATGGAAGAACACTGTTGAAGGATATTATCTCTATAATATTGTCCATTGTTACGTAATAAATGGGAAAAAAAAATATTTGGGAACGATTACAAAAATTTAGTAGCACAGCAGAGGCTAGTTTTTTAAAGAAAAAACATTCTCGCAGCTTGTAAGTGTGCTAAACACTAAACAAGTAAATAAAACAAAAAATAGTTAAAGGGATGATATTGGCAGACTGGGCCCTAAGAGTACTACCAAGTCATTGTAAGAGAACTGATATGATAACAATAATAAAAAAGAATAAGAAAAGGAACACACTCAGAGGTGAAGTTAAACTAAAATACAGTCTCTGTTTTATCAAAATCTAAAGTACAGCTGATATTAAAGATAGGAAACATACAAATACAAACTAATGATGGTTGTCACTAAACCAGGTAAATAAAAGAGTCAAATAAGTTTGGCTAAATTGCTTTCTTAAATTTCCCCTAATGGATAGCTCTTAAATAAAGTAAAACAAAAAACACAGTTCTAAGCTAGACTGAATTGTCAGTTTCAGAAAAGCTGTTCAAAGATGACAGTTTATCTTAGCTTCCCAAAAAAAATTCTCTTAAGAGAAAAATCATGAATGCAAGGTCTTTGTCTTCTTGCTAGCTATGAGGTAAGATAAATATTACTTACTGTTTGTTCTTAGATTTGGGAACGTCACTTGAAATCTCAAGTTACAGAGCTCAAAATTAATTCGAAGCAATTATACTGATGAATTTAAATAAAGACATACACATAGACACTATCTTTTGATAACATCTTCGATATTTCAACCTTCTTGCGGAAGGTTTTCTACAGGAATAAATACAAATATACAAAAAATAAGAGGAAGAACTGAAATGTCTTCCTTCTTATTGCACAAAACAGAAATTTGAATGAAACAATCATGAAATGTTAAATTTTAACCTAAACATTACATTATTGACAATAATCATTCTGAATAACACTGAGAATAATTACAAAATGATGCTTTATAAAAACTTTGTCTAATATTAATTATTACTAAGAACATAAATATTGAATGACAACTGTTGATTAACAATTGGTATTTAATTGTTGATTTTTAATTTAGTTTTTATGGTTTTTTTTTTTTTCCATAAACTTTTCAAAAAACAAAAACAAAAGAGATTTCATTCATTTTCAATGCTCTATCTTTATTCATGCATTTTGACCAATTAATAAAGCATGATTCTAACATAAATCGTTCTGTTTCATCCTGTGAGTGGTAAACAATGTTAACAATAGGATCTGGGTTATGATGTAACGTTGAGGCATGATCAGTGCAACCAGAAGTACCTTTTTTCTTATATTTGAATGCTCTTAAGTGTTCCTCTAGCCGCTCTTTAAGAAATCTGCCCGTACTACCTATATAAATAGCTTGACAATCTCTACATTTTAATGAGTAAATAACTCCCATTTTAAATAGCAAATTCTCCTGAACTTTATCATTTTTCCTCTTTTTAAACAGACTATTCCCTTTGTAATAAATTATTTTAACATTATTTTATTACTTAAGAGCATTTAAAGCTTATTAATTGTGTCTGGGTGGGCATTGTCTTATTGAAAGAGCATATCTCCCTGATGTTGCAGGAATGGCAACAGAACGGGTTGGATGATGGTCTGGATGTACACTGCCCTACGCAGTGTTCCCTGTTAGAAAACCAGAGGCGAACGGTCATTGTAGGCTAAGACTCCGCACACCATGATGCCAGGCATTGGTCTTGTGTGTCGCTGCCATATGTACTGTGGTAGGTACTGCTCACCCGGTCGACGCTGCACGTGCAAACAACCATCACTAGTGCCGAAGCAGAACCTGCTCTCATCACTAAATACGACGCTGCTCCATTCATTCCTCCACGTGCTTTTTTTGCGAACCACTGGAGGTGGCACTCTTCAGATCACTGATGCCAACACTGATACACAGCAGACACTTCACGTCCAATGTGTTGAGCGATTCTTGGGAACAACCACCCGGTCTCCCATAGACCCACAATACAACCTCGCTCAAACTACCTTAACTGCATAAACTGTGCTTGCCTTTGCCATCCTGGTACATCTACAACATTCACCACCACTTTAGTGCACAGTACAGTGTTGGAAACAGCTGACCACTCTTACGGCAGGTCAGCAACTGCTGATAGGGGCTCGGATTGTCCATGGCCAGTATTCGCTTCCTAATTCTTCCATAGCTCTGTGTTTTTGATCATTGCATTTACTGCCCTCTATCAGTACCTCATGAAAATATGGTGCTTCCCATTCACTTCCTTAGGGGTGTTCATTTTTCATTTTTCACCAGTGTAGAACATTTGGCAACCCAAGAGGCTCTCCTATGACATTAGTTCAGTTCACTATTTTAAGAATGTTAGTATGGATAGCAATAAGCTGCTTTCATCTATTCTGTTCAGTAGCAGCCAGTCATGGTAAATTAGCTACTTGTGCAGATAGTTAGTCTTGTTTTTTAAACAATCTCCACTTTTGGCTTAATTATTTGACAGAGCAATGTTATGATACTTTAATTCATCTGAGTTTGTTCTCCATCCCAAGTAGATTATTAAAAGACTTTGCATTTATTAAAATGCTATAAATATCAGCAGGAATGTTCTTCATCAGTTTGTCGCAATTTCTGTCATCACTTTACAGTCATCATTTTATCTGCATTTTAGAACAAAGGCTACTAAATTTTAATAGAGCATTTGTTTTTTTGAAACCATCATTCCATTATAACAAGTTCTATAAGAAATCCTGTCACCTGATCTGACTGCTCTAAGCAGTGTTCATTAACATTTTCGGTCTTTGAATTTTTATTGCATATTTTATCTTTTTTAAACTAATAACAAAGCTTAGTTGAAAAACCAGGTTTAAAAAATTTATAGTTTATGGTTGGTTCTAATCACTTTTCTTACATTTCTTGATTATACAGGACATTTCCCACTCACAAAACATAACATAACATTAAATAAGGGATGTCCCATATAATTCATGAAAGATGGCAGCCATATCTAGAATTATTTTCAGCAGCAAGATTTCTTCTCCATGATATTTAAATTTAATACCACTTCTATTTATATTAACTTTTACTCATATCCTGTAGCTATTTTTTATGGAATTTCATATCTGTTTAAAGTTCAGCAATAAATACATGTACTCTTTGATAAAAAAAAAATCTACACACCTATAAGTATGTCTCATTGTTATGAAAGTTTGCTTGTGCAATGTAGACAGAGACATAAAAAATTGATTACAGTATCACAGCAGGAGGACTCGTTGCATCATAAATGTGACAAAGTAACATCCAATAAAGTTGCCACTGGCTGCAATGCATGCAAATACTGAGTGGCCATAAGTAAACTGACTCTACTCTCAGCACCCTGGAGCCGGTTGTAATGAACATATGACAATGACACTTGGTAGATATGCCAATAAGACTATGCGAATGCGATTTCTGCTAAAAATAAAATTCAACTTTTCACCACCAGGCAGAAATATGGCACTATACAGTAGGTATAAAATGCTAGCAAGCAAGTCATTCTGCGAGGAATATGACATTATGTGACTGTATGGATTCACAAGTAATTTTAATCTTGGTCCATTTTTCTTCAAAGAGAGTAAAAAAAAAAATGGACTGCACATTACATTGAACTCCTTGCTCAGCATGTGATTCCTACCTTGCAAGAATGAAATCGTTACCAGGCCACTGTTTTCATGCGAGAGGGAGCAACACCGCATACTGGTTGACAAGTGAAAGAACTGCTTCGTGCATCCTTCACAAATGATAGCATAATCTCCAGAGATTTTCCAGGTGCTTTCCCTGCATTATCTCTGGACTTAAATCCATGTGACTTCTGGCTGTGGGTATATCTGAAAGATCAGGTCTATGAGGGACGCATACAGTATAGACGCATATACTAATTAGTATATCTACCAAGTGTCATTGTCACATGTTCATTACAATCCACTCCAGGGTGCTGAGAGTAGGGACAGTTTAATTAGAACCATCTGGTATATGGTTTGGCATAGAGTCTTGCAAAACTCTTCATATCTTGAGCTGTAGCAAGGTTTCTCCATGGCTCTATAATTGCTCACATTATTTCTGATACTCCACGAAGGCTGCAGCTGATATCCCAGTATGCCCCAGACAGATAGAAGAAGATCTTGGGACCTGACTGGCCAAGGATAGATTTCAGCAATAGAAAGGTACTGCTGGTAAAGAAGGTCATTTGTGGATGGGCATTATCCTTCTAGAAAATGTTCTTTGCAGATATGACATGAAAGCTAACAAAACGTATCTCCTGAATGAACTGCTTTGCTGTGACGACCCTTGTATTGCTACAAGGGGAAGATCAACTGTCCATCCTTTTTCATATATGAATTCAGTGGTGATCTGCTCCAAGGCAGAGGCACAGTTATCACTAGAAACAATACAATGCCATTTGGATGCCACCTACACTTAGCATGAGCCACTCAAGACAGAGTCTTTGATGTAGGTTGGTTATGGCAGACATCTTAAAGGATGACAAAATGAAATCCTGCCTCTGCAAGTTGTCTCACAATATAAGATGCTGCATTAAGGATGTTACATCATGCTAGTTGGTGGACAGAGAAACTGTTGGAGCATTTCTGTCTAACTATCAAACAATCCCTTTCTACTTTGTCTTCTTGGGCCAACCAGAGCTTTCTCAGGCACCCATTCCTGCAAATACTGTTCCACTTCTACATCATTACAAGTAAATTAGCAAGTGATATCTTGTCATAACCAGCCATAGTCCAGCAATGTAGCCTTTTTCAAGTCTAGACAATAGCTTGTAGGGTCATTGAGTGCATTGTCAAGGCATACATCGACTAAAGTGAATGCTGCAGATAACGCAGCCAGTATGTTAACAGCAAGTCTTTATGTAGGCTATACAATGCACAATTCAAGTGCATTCTTGAAATGACTTTAACATTCATTGGTAGTAGAGCTGTTTATTTCTTTGGCTGACCAAAGAATCATTTGCCTACCAACTTTCACATTTCTAGGATGATTTTATCTAGATATCAATTTTTTTGCCGAAGAGGATATCAAATATCAATTAATTATAAATAATAATACTAAACGTTAAGTTCATTACTATCAATTATAATTTTGCATTCATTAGTTTTGCATCAATTTTTCATTTTATATACACTCATGTTTGTGAAAAATGCAACACCATGAAGGAAACGTGCAAATGAAGTGAAACTTACAGGAAATGTAAAGCAGGGTGTGATATATAAATGATTAAAATTTGGGAATGATTGCTCATGCCTAGACTCAGCAGCATTGTCTGAACTGTCTTGTAAGAGCGTATAAGTAGAGGACTGTTGTGGATCCAGACAAGTAGCTCTTCATCTACAGTGAGCTGTACACGTGTCTACTTGAGTCAGTATGCCTCGTCATTGTCAAAGGGCACCTTATAAGCAAGCTAAGGAGTTGAACAAGACCGAATGATTGGCTTGCATGAAGGAGTATTTTCATATTGTGAAATTGCTGCATATTGCGAAATTGCTGCATGTACAGGGCATAATGCCACGACAGCGATGTACTTGTAGAAGCAGTGGACTGACGAGAACACAATGAGTCAAAAATCCCGAAGTCGACCACAAAATGTAACGACATCACGGGATGATAGACACCTCATCCACATGGCGGTGACGGACCGTTCAGCTTCTTCTCGAGTGTTAGCACAACGTTGGAACACTGCAACAGGTCTGACATTGGTTCCATGGTTTGACGGTGTCTGCTGTGCTGAGGACTGTGTGCATACATTCTTTTGAGGAGGATTCCCTTTGGCCTCAACCATCGACGCCTCAGGCTACAATGGAGTTAAGAACCTACCCACTGGTGTGCAGACTGGCACCATGTCGTGTTTTTGAATGAGTCTGCTTCAACTTGGATTACAATGATAGCCGCACACGCATTAGATGATATCAAGGTGAGCGCCATCTTCCAGACTACATTGTCCAGATCATACTGCATGAACGATAGGCATGATGGTTTGGGGAGAATTGGGTATCATAGGCGATCTCGGCTGCTATGAATTGTGGGCACTCTCAACAGCAACCGCTACATCAGGGAAGTTGTGGAGGCTGAAGTCATACCATTCCTTCAGCATACTCCAGGAGCAATATTCCAACAAGACAACGCCCGACCACATGTTGTCCAGGCTGTCGTAGATGCAAGGCAGATACCCATTCCTCCCTGGCCTGCATATTCGCCCGATATGTCACTATTCAACATGTCTGGGATATGGTCACTTGGCAACTAGCCTGTCATTGTCATCCAGCAGCCAAACACGATGAACTGTGGACTAGGATAGCAGGCGATACCCCAGGAACGCATCCAAGGCCTGTTTGATTTGATGCCATGGCGTATAGCATCTGTTATTGTGGTTCATGGAGGCTTTACACCATACTGATTTTTTGCACGTACTGTTGTTGCATTGCTCTGAAACTTTAATAGTTTGTTTGGGTCACTATTAGTAATGTGTAATAAATTTCCTTCCATTCTAATGGTTCCTTCATAGTGTTGCAATTTTCACAAACACGAGTGTATTAATAAATTATAAGCCAGAGCCCTAACAAAGTTTAACAACTTTACATCACAATTTTTAAAAATAGCTGGTATTTGAACTGTTTTCCTAGATTCTTTTTAAATTTCTTAATTAATAGTGCCTCATTTATAGTATCGAAGCTCTATTTTTATCCATATTCCCATTTCTATGTATGTTGAACCACAGCTGATGTTGAAGAAAAGGCAAAGATGAGATTGAATAAGAATACTTAACAATTTCATCAAGAACTTTAGATGTTTAATTGAAATTTTTAATACAAGTGTTTATATGCTATTACCAATTCTGATTTATACCATTGTATTATTTTTTTTTCCTAAGAAATGCTAAATGTTAGTATTTTTTAATTCTTTTCTTAAGCAAATGTTTTTATGTAAATTTTCTAGTTGAAAAAACTTAAAAGTTTAGTGTAATATTCCTTCCCTCTACTAAAATAATAGGCTGTGCCTATGAGTTTGGGGTTTATTCATTGTTAAGTCTGTTAGATCTGTTGTTTACAATTCCTTAATATTTGAAAAATGCTCTATTCCTACTGTCTACATACAGGATACAAAATCCATGACATATGACATGTAATAATACCACATGTTTGTACAATTATATGATTACTTCATAGCTGATATACATTTTATGCATTATGAATGTGAAGGAATTCTACATAAGAATGAATAATTTCTTACAACACCCAAATGTTATTTTTACACATTTAACACCAATATTATTGTCATATGTTGTACCTATGTTATAATCAGCATTACAATGCAGATCTAAAATATCAACAGATTATTGTAATTTTCAAACTTACATTATGTTGGAATCAATAGTACATCTGTTATCTTATGCTTTCTGTTAATGATATTAATCTGGACATTTTTAAACACACAGCTTCCTTAATTTTTAATTTATATCTCTTGTACCACAATGCCGATTTTTTTTAACAAATGTTCTGTTATGGTTGACTTAGTTGTCTCAGCCATTGTTAAAAGAAGCCCCTCCCGGCACAATACAACATTTCTATGGTAAAATCCAAATAAATTAACCATGGTAGAGCATTTATTAAAAAATCTAGTTTATCATTATGATTGGGAAGATGTATCAGTTTTAAGTAAAGAAGAATAAAGATATAACAAAAACAAATATGGAAGTATTTTAGTTCAAAAATATACAAATTAATGCTATTAACAGAAAGGATGGGAGTCACACATAATAAATAGTAATGTTTGGAAAGTAGAATTATATGTAGTGTTGATTACAATGCACATATTGAATATAACTGTTTGTAAATGTGTAAGAGTAACTTTCCGGCATTGTTGAGATTTTCCTGTATTCATATACAGTGGAACCCCGCTATTCGTACACAATCCGTTCCAGGAGGCAGTTCGAATGGCAATTTGTACGAATGGCGAATCATTTTTTCACATAAGATATAATGTAAATTGGATTAATCCGTTCCAGGCCCCAGAGGTGATTGCTTATTTAAACCTTTGTAATAATACTCTAAACGTAAAATACATAAAAACTATGAAAACAATAAATATATAGTCCTCTCTTACAGGCCCGGATTTAAAGACCCAGGGCCCCTAGGCCCCACTTACATTGCCCCCCCCCCCCCCCCCCCCAGCCGGAACCACCCGGCCCCTCAACCACCTTCTATTTTCCCCCCCCCCCCCCAATCCCGAAAATCTACAACCAAAAAAAAATATGGAATCTCCCTTTCAACAACCCCAAAAAAAAAGAAACGAAATCTCCAATTCAACAACCCAAAAAAATCCAATACGGCTGGGCCCCCGGCTGGCTGGGCCCCTAGGCCCGGGTCTTCTAGACCTAGGCGGAAATCCGGGCCTGCTCTCTTATTATGCCTTTCTTTTTCGGTATAGACGATATGGTTGATTTCGCCATGCCATACTGAGTTGCCAGGTCAGAGACACGAGTTCCACTTTCAAACTTCACAACGAGTTCTTTTTTCAATTCAATTGTCGTTCTCACTGCTTTCCTTTTAGGCTTGGTTGAATCAGTAATCTTTTTTGGACCCGTGGCTGCACCATTTTTAATAAAAATAATAAAAAATAACATAAAATAGCACAAAGTTTCATGAAGCTTGCGTGGATAATGCGTAGTGTACGGAAGCTAGCACGAGACTGAACTGAAGCGACCGCATGGCGCGGCCAGTAACAAGATCCCGCTGTCCGAATCGCGAGCAAGCGTACGAATGGCGAGTTCAATTTTACTTGAAAAAGTTGAACGAATAACGAGTTGTACGAGTAGCGAGGTGGACGAATGGCGGGGTTCCACTGTATAAAGTTTCCATTGCATTTTTAATGTAAAAAATGTAAATAGTCTTTGAACATTTACACATAGTTGTACAAAACATATTACTATGTAAATGATTATTGTATATCACTTAGCATGTAACTTAATTAGTGTATGAAATGCAAAAATTGATGGAAGGTTACTATTGTTAGTGATATATTAATATTCATTGCTGTAATTTACAATTCATTAACATATGATAAATAGCATTGTCTTATTTTATCTAGTGACCGTATATGAAACTTTGTTTAAGTAGTAATTGCATTGAATTTAAACATCATTGGAAAGAAATTTTTTTCTTGATTTTTTTTATACCTTTGAACTTTTCATGGATTACAAATGTCCAAGAATTCTTTTTTTTTTCCATATTGTTTGATGGAATTACTAAATTCCAATTTGTGATCGGAAAATTTCAGTAGTATTACTTTTTCTTTAAAACCCATCTATATGATGCTTCAATAATTCTTATCCATTCCCATAACAGATCAGATACATTTATTTTTTTGAAAATGATTTTTTTTTTTTGCAATACATAGCTTTTGTTTACAGCAAATTTATGCATGAATGGATTTGCTGTTGTAAAGTTTCAAAAGAGGTTGTCCCAAAATCGACGATTTTGGCCCCACTCGGATTTCGCTGAAAATTGGTATGCAGACTCCGTAGGGGGTGTATGGTCTACAGTAGCAATTAGAAGTGTGCCCGACTTCCGGTTAGACCGGAAATGGGTGAAGTTTGCTGTTCATTTCTATGTTGAAATATCAAAATGAAACCTATGCCAATCGATAGAGCTCGTTGTGGTGAGTAAAATGATATGTCATATGTGTAGCTGGTACTTCCGGTAAAAGGGATATTTAAGTATATTCTCATGAGTTTCATGCCTTTTCTCGAAAATTCTAGCCTATTCAAGAATGTTCTAGAAAAATCTCGTCAGATTCAGAGGCATTTAGGCTCTCTGTCTTGATTATTCTAGACAATTCTCATAGTTTCCAGAAGATGTTAGTGAAAATTCTAGAATTTTCAAGAGCATTCTCGAATTTTCTGCTTTGACGTAGAATGAGGTCGGGAACTGTCATGAACGTTCTGGAACTCTTGAAAATTTACCACACTTTTCCACAGATTTCTAGAAATACCTTAAGAGGTATATAAACCCTGTGGCTTTGCACGAGCACAGTCAGTTATGATTTCAACCTTGAGCAGGTCAGTACCACTTTTAACTTGTGCTAAAATGATGTAGGTGGCTGGCACAAATCCCTCCATCTTAATATAAACACCGGCATTCAAGAATGATATTCATTGTTTTTTTCTATTATTTAAACAGTGATTTAGATTAAAAAATCTTCCAAAATGGCAGACACCAGCAATATTACTGTGAATGTTCCATGGAAACGTGGGACTTTAAGCCACCGAACATGCATTTTCAAGTGCAAACGAGAGTCATCGCATATGTTAGTTCCAATAAAAGCCCGGAAAGAAGCTCTCAAGACTTTGAAAATCTATATTCCAGCTAAAGCACGATGCTGCAACCGTCATATCAATCCAAGAAACGATCTTTTTCATCGTGAATGGTTCAATCGTCTTTCATCAAATCATGTTATCGAGCAAGAAACCACTGCTATGTCAGGACAAAATATAGCTCAATTGGTTGAAGAGTTGTTAAAAGAAGCCGTAGAAGATGAAGAGCCGGGCGCAATCTTTGATGATATGACATCTTCCTGCCATTCCGGTAGGAAACAATGATGGTTCACTGGACATTAATGTAGCTGCTGCCGCCCAAGAACAAGAAGGCTTCTCTCCTGCAGAAGATGCTTAAACTGCATTGTATATACAATATTTCAATCAAGATGTATACGGAAATCATAATAAAATCACTAATAAAATCATGATACACCAATACTCTTTGGTTTCTGCATTTATCTTTCAGCAAACATAGTTTTAACAATTATAATGGTCAAACTGGAAGTGCCAGCTAGACATGTGACATAACATTTTACTCACCACCACGAGTTCTATTGATTGGCATAGGTTTCATTTTGATATTTCAACATAGAAATGAACAGCAAACTTTACCCATTTCCATTCTAACCGGAAGTTGGGCACACTCTAATTGCTATTGTAGACCATACACCCCCTACAGAGTCTGCATACCAATTTTCAGCGAAATCTGAGTGGGGCCAAAATCGTTCATTTTGGGACAACCTCTTTCCTTTGAAGAATGTCTAAAGGTAGTCTTTATCTGAATTCATAAATGTGCTATAAGCAAAAACTCTACTATGATAGTCTGGTTGTGGCCTCTAGATGTTATCAGATTAATTTTATCCAGTTAAGTTTTGCTCCAAATTTTCTTCTTTTTTTTTTTTTTAATTATTCACCCTTTATTTTATTAAATTTTTATGATTGTGCTCTTCTCTTCAATTTTACTTTGCTACTGACACAATAGTCATTGAAATTCCAATTAAAAATAGACTATTTTAGGTTAGATTGTTATAATATTACTTTATTGATTTGAAGATTTGAATTCCATCATGACAACTGGATCCATCATCAGCACCTCATATTATTCCATATCCAGATACTAGCTTATTTGCCTACTCCACTTCAGTCTACTCTGCATGTACTGCCATTTCTGCTGCATCTTTGGTTACATCCTGTACCTTAACATGGACTGTTCCTACTTCTGCTGGCTGACATTTCTGCTCCTCGGCCATGTCCCAATCAAATTATATGTTATAGCTCTCACTATTGTCGTATCTGCACTGTACGGAGTTAATGCACAGCTCATGAACACCAATATTTATAAACACACTTGTAAGCTTTATTACTTGGACTCCATCTTCTACTTACACATTTCTACTAACTCCCCTAGCGATCACTATTGGTATCCTTAACATTATATCTAAGTGCTAGCGCACTTCCACAATCCCTTCATTTGCTTAATTACTCTTTAACAAAATTATATAGAAATTGGTTACAAGATAGATATTAAAATCAAACTTATTCAGTAGGCTAAAGTTAAAACAAACTTAAGAATAATATGTTAAATTGTTCAAGTCAAGATGTAGTCTCTGACTAGGTGTTGAGGCAGTCTCGTCTCTTTATGTGGACGTCTTTGGTTCATCACCTGTGGTTGGTGATGTTGCACATTGGGAAGCGGATCCTCCTCAAAATCACTGAAATCTTCGTTGTTGTTGGACAGTTCCATGGAAGCGTTTAATGTGAGCTGTATTTCCTTTTCTTGAGGTGTTTTCAGATAGACACAAGAGCCTGTTTGACTGATCACAGTGCATGGCTCTTTAAAGAATACTGCGCTAAATTTATCTCTAGGAGCCATCTTCTTCACTAATACTTGTTCTCCGGGATGGTAAACTTTCAGCTTATCTGGTCTATGTTTATCAGTGTTTTTTTTAAATGATGCTCTTTTGCTTCCTGTCATGTTGTCGTGCTTTGCCGTCTAAGGTGTGACAATCAGCTTCATTAGGTTGGCCTATGTGGGGAATCTTTGTGCCCATTTTTCTCCCATTTTCCTCAGTTCAGCCAGTGAGATATCAGTCATTCGATATGAGAACTTCCATATGCTTGCAGAACTTTACAACTGCTGTTTTCCAGTGTCTTCCTTCTATTTTGGCCGTTTTGACAGCTTTTAAGAATGATTTGTTCAGTCTCTCTACAAGGCATTTTGCCTGTGGCCAATATGGAATGACCTTGTGGTGTTTGATTCCACATTCTTTCAGGTATGTAGCAAATTCAGCGGATGTAAATTGTGGTCCGTTATCTGTTTTCAGTTTTAGTAAGTAACCCATGTAGTAAATACTTCATCTAGTCATTGTATGATTACATTAGTTGTAACAGATTTACTTACTTTCGACTCAGGCCAATGCCGAATAGTAGTCTATCAGTACAGTAATGTATTCTCCACTTGGCAGAGGTCCACAAATATCTAAGGCCAATTTGTTCCACAGCTTCTCAGGTAAATCTCTCACTGTTATTGGGCACTTTTCAACTTTGTCAGTCCAACCTGACAAGCCTGGCAATTATGGCTCAGTTCTTCAATGTCTTTGTCCAGTCCTTGTCATGACACTTTTTCATGCATCATTTGTTTGGTTTTAATAATTCCCAAGAGCTTCATATGCAATTTGGAGTAATTTATTAGGAATCTGTGAAGGCACAACAATTCGTGTACTTTTTAGTAGTACTCTATCTATTTCTGACAATTCATCTTGTATTCGACAATAATTTTCATCTTCTCTGTGCCATTGACCTTCTCGCAGGCTGGTCATTACTCGAGGAAGTTGTTCGTCATTCTGTGTTTCTTGTACCACCTCTTCTAGGGTTATTTCAATCGGTGTTGTGTTCATTGCAATGAACCTGATATGTTCTTCAGTTATACTCTTCTTTTGTGCTGGCTGTGAATGTTGTCTTTTAAGGAGCCTGGATAAAGGTTCTGCCATATTTTGTACTCCTGGGCAGTATACTACTTTGAATGTGTAAGGCATTAGCCTAAGTATCCATCTTTCAATTTGCATACATGGCTTTGATTTTGGACCATATATCATTTCGAATGGTTTATGGTCAGTTTCAATTTCAAACTCGGCATCATACAAGTATAGATGACGCCTTTCTACACACGATACTAAAGATAAGGCTTCTTTTTCCATCTGTGAATATCAACATTCCACATCAGTTAGTGCTCTGCTAATGTATAGTACTGGACGAAAATTGTTATTGTCCTTGGCTTGCAGTAGCGCTCCTCCTATTCCAACTGGGCTCACGCCTACAACTAGCCTGGTTTTGGCATTTTTGTCATAGAATGCCAACACATTATCTGTTGTCAAACAATTTTTTAGTTCTTGAAATGCGGCTTCTTCCAGTGTTTTCCAGGTCCATGATGAATCATGCTTTGTGAGTCTACGAAGAGTAGCTGTTTTGGAATGAATCTCCCTCAGAAGTCTACTAGTCCTAGAAACCCTCGTAGCTCTGTTGTATGCTCTGGAATTCTAGCTCTGTTGCATGCTCTGGAATTCTAGCTCTGTTGCATGCTCTGGAATTCTAGCACTGTGAATGGCTTCAATTTTGGCTGCTTGGCATGACTCCTCATCCTGTAATGGTGTGACCCATGAAGTCAAGTTTAGACAGGCCAAACTGACTTTTTTTGGTTTAGTGTTATGCATCTGTCGTCTAATCTTTGTAACACATTGTCAAGGTGCTCATCATGTTCTTCTTGATTTCTGCCATACACTATAGTGTTGTCTGAGA
This sequence comes from Thereuonema tuberculata, assembly GCA_023159025.1. Lineage (NCBI taxonomy): Eukaryota > Metazoa > Arthropoda > Chilopoda > Scutigeromorpha > Scutigeridae > Thereuonema > Thereuonema tuberculata. The sequence continues at coordinate 2,292,145 of JAFIDM010009631.1, forward strand.
TATTCTTTACACCAGGCAAACCTTCTAATATTATTGTCATTAACTTCTGAAAAATTTCTGGCGCACTTGTAACGCCAAAAATAAGTCTCTTGAATGATAAGTTCCTTTGAGTTACAAATGTGATTATGTCTCTCGACTCTTCATCTAATTCAATTTGGTAGTAACCTTCATTCAAATCGAGTTCCGTAATAGCTCGAGCTCTTCAAGTGCATCCTCCACTGTTGGCATTTGATATCTCTTGAGTTTAATTGCTTTAGTGAGACTTCTCATGTCAACAGAAATGCATATTTGGTCATCTTTTTTCTTTGCTACCACAATTGGGGATTGCCATGTAGTTGGGCCCATCACAGATTCAATGATGTCTGCACTCAATAAGCGTTGAAGTTCTGCTTGGACTTTAGCTCATAGTTGAAATGGAATCCTCCTTGTATTTTGTACAACTGGTTTAATGTATGTATTTATATGTAAATGACATTTGTAGTTTTTTAGTTTACCAAGTCCATGAAACAATTTTTCTTATTATAATTTATTTATACTTATTACAATTTTCCTGTCATGTTTTCTTATTATTGCTTCCATGTTGCAATGGATGTTGTGCACTTTTTCATGGTTACTGAACATAATTTAATAGAGGTTTGTTTGTTCAGTATTGTCTTTACATCTCCCTCTACAATAATAGAAATCAGTTTGTACTGCTTTATTACCTGTACTAACTGTAGCTGTAAATTTACCTAGCAATGGTAAAGGTTCTTTTATACCAATAAGGAAAAATTCTGCTTTTAGTGTTTTTAACTGCAAGTTGCATGAAGCTAATAATTGCCAAGTCGTGCTTCCACACATGTCCACTGATGCACCTCTAGCAGCTTTTATTGAATTTCCTTCAATGTCGACACAAGTTTCATTTTCGCTTTCTATAATATTTGTAGAAAATACTGTTTCTTCAAAATCATCTGAATCACTTTCTTCAAAACTGTTTGGTATTGTAATTCGCCTGTTTTCACTTCACTTGTGGCATTTTGAGATGTTTGTTTCTGTTGAGCGTTTTTTGTTTGACACGCAATGGCAAAATGTCCCTTTAAATTGCATTTTCTACATGTTTTCCGATTGTTATCTTACAGTCGCGTGCATAATGTCCATTTCTACTGCATCGGCTGCAAGAATTTGTGTTATTCTTGTGATCTCGTTCAGTTTTGTTGCACTGAAGCTGTTTGTTTGTGTTTGTTGAGTTGCTGTAATTTCGTGACTTGTTAGGAAATTTCTTTCTTGTTTAATCTATTTCTTCCTCAGATCTTTTTTGAGTAAGTTCGTTTTCCATACTGAAAGCTTGTTTTTCACTCATTTCCAGCATTCTTTCAATGCATCATTCTTGTTTTCGTAATTTTGGCGTCGTAGCTTTCTATTAGTACATTTGTTGACTACACTCTCCAGGATGGCTGCATCTTCATCTGTTCAATTTGCTTAACCGCACCTGGCAATAGCAACTCGTAATCACGTCACCCACTGATCGACTGTTTCTCATGGTTTTTGCACTATGTTACGCATTAGAAATCGTTGATATAATGTGTTTCATTTTGGCAAAAAGTATTCATCTAACTTAGCTATCGCTGAAGTATACGTTGGTGTTGGGTCCTCCAAAGTATCATCAGTTGACAAAATAGAACATGGGTGTATGCAGAACTGGCCTTAAGCCGATAGGACCAATTGCTCCCAATTGTGCCCCGTGCTGAGACAGAATAAGATCAAGTTAAAACCACAAAACTGGTTGTTAGAGATGGATTCAGGCTTTGTGAGGAAATGGAGACACTAAAGTCAATTCTGCCACCAGAGATTCAAAACCCCATGAAAATACTTGAATTCCTTGCTTGCAACAACAGGTCTACCGCATTTTTAAATTTACACTCACTTACAAAAGTTAAGCACGGAGAGGAAAAATGTTAATTTCCGTAAGAGATCTGAATTAAAGAAGCTAAAATTGCTGCAAAGGTAGAAGGAAGTATGCAAATTATATAGGTAACAGCCAATCACGGTTTCGCATCGAGAATATTTAAAACAGGCAGTCGTATAAGAAGCTGGCATTGTGAAGGGTTACAGGAGTTGCATGTAAGTGCTGATGAAAGGTGTTTAGAACATCCGTACGATCTGTTTTCAAGCTAGACGTGTTTCTATGGCTTCCAGAAGACGAATGGAAGATTCTGAACGCTGGCGGGCTGTCGGACGCATTGAAGCAGAACAGTCTATAACAGATGTTGCTCGTTTCTTCGGCGTTCATCATTCCGTCATTTCACGATTATGGAAACAATTCCAAACCAGCCAAACAGTTGTCCAAAGACCAGTAGCCGGTCGTCCAAGGGTTACGACCCCTGCGGAAGATCGATATATTGCTGTTGTAGCTAAGCGGAATCGAAGATCGACCTCCACACGTATGACATCTATGGTTGCAGCGGCCATTGGTAAGACGATATCTGCCATTACTGTTCGTCGAAGGCTAGACATGAATGGTCTGTACACCCGGGTACTACGAGTTTATGTTCCTTTATCCATCCAATCCAGAGGGGCCCGATTACAGTGGTGCTGCCAGCTTGTGAATTGAACTATGTATGATTGGGGTAATGTTATGTTCACAGATGAGTCCAGATTTGCCCTTCAACTTGATGATAAGCGTGTAAGGGTCTGGAGGGAACAAGGCTCACGCAATCGGCCCCAGAACATCACCGAACATCATGCATTCCGCGGTGGAAGCATCATGGTCTGGGCAGGGATTTCATTGGGATATCGCACCGACCTGCACATCTGCAGGTGAGGTTCTGTGATGGCTGTACGGTATCGAGATGAAGTCCTAGACCCCATGGTGAAACTGTACACTGCAGCAGTTAGTCCTTCTTTTGTTTTAATGGACGATAATGCACGTCCCCATAGAGCTGCCATCGTTGACGACTTTCTGGAGAGTGAGGGGATTGCGCATTTGGAGTGGCCAGCTTACTCACCAGACCTTAATCCAATTGAAAATGTTTGGGATGCCCTCGGCCGTGCTGTATGTCGACGTTTCCCCCCTCCAGCCACTCTCAGAGCTTTAGAAACTGCCCTACAAGAGGAATGGCGATTACTGGACTCTGCGGTGGTTGATCACCTCGTAACAAGCATGATCACACGCTGTAAACTTTTTATGCAGGTGAGGGGTGCTCACATACCCTATTAATGTCGGTTTTTATTGTTTGTTTTGAATTTAAACATCATTTTGTTAATGATGCAAATAGGACGTCATCTTATAATTTATGAAAATTCAATATTTTGTTTATCTCTGTATGTAATTCTTTGTTTTGTTTCATGAATAAACGTAGAGCTACTTACTTGCAGCATTTCATGTCAATCAAAGCAGTACTTATCCATTTTTTCGCATTTTACCGCTCCGTGCTTAACTTTTGGAAGTGAGTGTATTTACATTAATACCTTGAGATACAAGCATAATCCGTTCCAAGACTGAGCTCATAATTCGAGGTTCTAGTATCTCAAATCATTTTTTCCCATAAGAAATAACAGAAAAAAAAAATTAATCCGTTCCGGTTCTCTAAAAAACTCCCTTATTGGTGCTAATAATAATGGAAAAAACATGTTTTTAATTGCTATAGAGACACACACACACAAAAAAAAATAAATTATAGTATATAAGGATTCCTATGATATAAATTAAAATGTGGTTTTAATTATGAGTTCTTAAAGACAGACGATACAGTAGCAGCTAATGGTGGCATGCGTGGAGGAGGAGGAGGGAGGAAGGGAGGGAAGAGAGTTGATATCGTGGATGTACTGCGATCATACATTCTTGTTAGATCACTCATGCAGGCACCAAGCTCATATTTATCGACAATTTCATGCTTTATTCCCATGATCATCATGCATTTCTTCTTCTCATTACCATCCTTACCACTCACTTTCTTAGGATTCATCACTATTATGAAGAATAATGCACAAAATAGAGAGAAAATCACGTAGATAATGCAAACACAATACGAAAGACTCGCAGGAGATGCATACAGAAGTCGATGAACATGTGAAGTGAACGAGTGAGGCGGCGTGGGCTGCTTCGAGTTCTCTGACACCTAGTGTCGGTGTCTGTAAGTGTGCTCGTATCTCAAATCTTTACTCGTATCTCAAACCAAAAATTTGTTCGAACGCTTGCTCGTATCTCGGAATACTCGTAAGTCGGGATGCTCGTATCTCAAGGTATTACTGTATTGCTCTTCAAATTTTCTGGACAATCCCAGTTCCTCCATCTGGAGGAAGGAGCATTTCCAAGCTGAAACTGATCAAAACTTACTTAAAAGCATCATTTCAGCAAGAACGTTTGAACAGTTTGGCAATTATGTATTGAATCTGAAATTAGCAGAGTTTAAACTTAGACAAAATTCTAAAAGACTTTGCAGAGAAAAAAGCAAGAAAGATAACTTTCTCATAATAAAAGACAATAATAATACGACTCTTTTATAATATATGAATATTAATTGAAATCCAAAAATGATAATTTGTTTCCAACAATGCACTTAAATTCTGATTTTTTTCTAAAACAATAAATAAATTAATATTTTTAATAAATCATTTCATAGTCACTAAAACAAGTGGTATTGTAACTATGTAATTTCAGAGGTGCTCTACACATTTTGTTTGTTATTTGTAGGCTTACATGAATGCAATTTTTATATTAAAATGTAGCTAAGATCTGTTTGGTCCATTAACTCGCATACAGTTTTTAAGTGCACATTTTGATTACTTTGCATTCTACCGTAGAGCTAAAAAGTCTATAATAGACTTTATTTCTATGATTCTACAGACCTTGGCTGGGAACCTGGGGTTCACTGAAATTGTTCCCAATTGGGCCACGCACCTCCTAAAACTGGCCCTGGGTGTATGTCCTCTGTCAGTTCATGTAGCTATCGAGCATGGTTTTGTTAACTCTTCATGCCATTTACCTGGTCTTTTGAATCTACTTGTTGATCAGCTATTGAGACTATTCAATGTGTTTGTTACAGTGGCAGCTGCACAATTCTGGAGCTGAGGACGTTTGCAACGTTTAGTTGGTCAAACATTGAGAGCTCTGCTACTGCCATCATTCATAATTCATAATCATTCCGGTCAATGTCAGAATACCTCTGATCCCAAAGTTTCTAATTAAGTCACCATTTTCTGCCGATTTGTTGAGGTGATTCCTCTTTGTGTTTTTCTGTTCACACTAATCCTGTAAACTCTCCAACATCTAAATTGCTGTTCACACAGTCTTTTGATTTTCTTACCCCCAGCATGGCCATCTAGCCCATGGATCTCAATACTGTTGAACATCTTACTGTTGATTGCGTCTGTGTCTGGCTGTGTAGCCAGATTTACTCTTGTCACAATGCCAATTCAACCTCTGTCATTCAACATTTGGAGTGCCTCCATCTTCATACATGACAACTATCATCCATTCTTTCAGAGAATATAGCTGTTCGTTTGGTATTGCATTTGTTATCTTGGTATCAGTTTGCCCTTTCACCCACAATGTACATTAGGCAGAATGGCAAGTAGGGTGACCTTAATGTACACAGTGATACTGATCCATGTAACCTTTCTATTCCCCAGGTAACCAAGTTTCTGTTATGCCAGTTCCACACTCTGGCAGCCTCCAGGATAGATGGATATAGGGATTGTATTTGTACAAAGACTCATCTCCTCATTGTTCCCGACTTATTGTCTGATGTCATATACTATTTTCTGCTCAAGCTATCCAGCACAATTAAAAATGAACATGACTAAAGATATAGTTGATTCAGTTTTTGAAACTGTGATGTTTTTAATCTGGCTTTGATTGAGGTCATAAATCTGTTGCCTGTTTGACAGTAGTTCTATTTTTGAAATCATGGATCTTTTACTAGAAAAAAATCCTTTAATTTCTAGAACTAAGAAATGATCATTATAATTAGGGCTAGGATTTATATGCACAAAGTCGAAAATAATATGCTTACACAAACAAGAAATATGCAAAATCCAATATTCTTTTTATTAATTATTATTGGGTGAGTGCAAAAGTTCTACCTGTTTTTGGATATGAAAATTTGCAATGGAATTGCCCTCACACATGACATTGTAATGACGCAAATCCTCTGCCAATCAATCGTGTGGATGCCTCACATATAAATGCATCGTGTCTCACAAAGTTAATCATCTCAAAAAAATATCAGAGGGTGTAACATGGAACACGAGAAGGAGCATATAAGACATTGTTTGTTATACGAGTTCGATAAAAAGAGTACGGCAGCCGCAGCATGTCGCAATGTTTGTCAAGTTTATGGGGATGTTGCAATAGACGAAAGCACATGTCGTCGATGGTTTCGTAAATTTAGGGAAGGAGACAGAAGCTGCCAAAATCAGGCTAGGAGTGGACGGCCATCACACGTTGAAGAGGACGATATTGACCAAGCCACAAGGAACAGCCCAAACCCAACCGTGCAAGAATTAGCAGAGACCTTCAACGTACACCGGACAACGTTCGAGAGACGGCTGGTTAAGTTGGGTTTTACGAGAAAGTTGGAACGTTGGGTTCCAGATAATCTGACAGCTAAGCAACAGGATGATCGAATCGCCACCTGTGTTTCCTTGCTTTCCCGGTACAAAAATGACCCATTCTTGACACGAATTGTGACAGGAGATGAGAAGTGGGTTATGTACCGTAACGTAAAGCATCGTAGGACTGTCTGTCGCCTTCTGATCTGCGTGCATCGACTTCGAAAGCTGAACTTCATCCCAAGAAGGTGTTATTGAGTGTGTGGTGGGATATGCAGGGAATAATTCACTGGGAGGTCCTGCCACTCAACCAAACCATCAATGCTGTCTTCTACTGTCTACAGTTAGACAGGCTGCATTCAAATTTGGTAGCAAAGCGGCTAGGTCTCATTAATCGTCGGGGTGTTATCCTTCATCACGATAACACCAGGCCACATGTTGCTGTCATCACTCGCCAAAAGTTACTGGGCTTTGGTTGGGAGGTTTTACCCCACCCTCCCTATTCTCCTGACTTGGCACGAACTGACTATCGCCTATTTCATGCGTTGAACAATTCCTTCAGTCAGAAAATCTTTGATGATCTAGATGCTGTGAAAACTGCCTTCAAGACTTTTTTTGACTCGAAACCGCCAGAATTTTACCGCCGTGGGATTCATCTTCTACCAGAAAGATAGCAAGAGGTCCTAGGTAGCAATGGTCCTAGATATATTCACAATAATAGGTACTGTTCATTTTGCGTTTATTTGCTCTTCTTTATGGGTATTAAAAACGGGTAGAACTTTTGCACTCACCCAATATTTAATAATTTTATTATTTTTTAAAAAAAATGTGAATGACATATCATATATTTTTAAGTTTCAATATGTACACTATTTTTTACCTTATTTTTTCTGATTGCAAATGACCAACTTTTCAAGGTTTTCTGTTGTCATACTTTGTGCTTTACCAATGATACAGTGGAAACTCGATTAACCGTCACCTTGGGGACCGGGACTGTGACAGATAACAGAAATTTCGCAATAAACATGTACAGTAATGAAATTTCAATGCTGGTTTCGGACGAAAGGCAAACAATAAATTAATACAAAGAAAAATCTATCGGTAACAAATAGATATCGTCAAACACCAAACAAATAATAATAATAATAATAATAATAATAGAAACATAAAACAGTAGGCCTACTAGATAATAAGGTTTATATGTTGAAGCTGTAATCAGTCATCTTCTTCTGTTTCTTTGAGGCTCGAGCGTTTTTTCGCGGCAATGTCCCGTATTTTACGGAGAAATAGGTTTTGTGATCGATGACGGATAACAGAGAGTGACGGTTAATCGAGTTTCCACTGTATTTTTGAATGCTGAAAACGATCGTTCAACATCACATGAGGTTATTGGACAAAATTTTAGGGCACAAATTTGTGAGTTTGTAAATTTGTTCAAGCAATCCACACTTTCTCTTTACTTTGAGCATAGTGCTAAAACCAGAGTTTTTTGATAGCACCTTGTCTAGTTTCATCTTGACAGCCTCACCAGTGGCCCTTGTGCCTGGGAAATGTGTTAGGGATTCTACTACTTCTATTGATTCATAGAATGGCATTCATCTGGTCTCCGGGTTCTTAATTTACTAGGAAGTTTTCCAAAATATCAAAATCTCAGAACACTTGTGTTCCATCTGTCCTGGTGTTCTTTATTTCGTATCCATTGCTTCAGGGCGCTCTGTTTCGACAATTTCGCAGAAGGCATCACAAACGCACTCACACAAAATCAATTGATACTAGCACCGCTGCTGCTCTGGCGTTTACTGAGAATATGACGAATAAGCAAAACAAAATCAAAGCAGATAGGGATGGTAGTCACATGTTCTCCCTTCCCAACACAAGGTAGGAGGGGTTAATATCCAGTCATCGAGTATAGTCAACGAAAAAAAATAGTGATAACAGCCAAAAAATCCAGAATCTTATTTATTTTTTATTTATTTTTTTTTTTGAAAATATGCAAATTTGGAGGTTTATGCAGTGAAAGCCTGAAAATATGCTGTGAAATATGCACAATAATCTATTATATGCAGAAACACCTCAAATATGCAAAAATATGCACAAATAACTTTGCATATTCGTCATGAGAAATGTTCAAAACATGTATAAAAATGTTTCTGCAGGACTTTCAATAAGCCAGTAAAAATATGCATTTGCATACTGTAGGTCCGTAGATCCTACAGTATCATGTCTTACTCCTCCTTCAGGACCAAACTATGCATTTGCATTTGAATCCTGACCCTAGTGATAATATTTTTCTCTTTCAAAGTTCATGAAGTTTGAAATTGAAGAAAAAAAAACTGACTTAAAAAAATTTGTTATTGTTGTTGATTACTATTAATGAAGCACTACAGTTTATTTCGTTTCTATTTTGCAGACGGCTTACAAGATGACGTAATGTATCCTTCCACCATAAGGAGCACAAGATGTCAGTATCAATATTTTGCCTTTCTAATGGAAGTAGCTGAATTTAAGACAATAACTACTGTTAAAAAATATTAGGGGGAAAAAATATATAAAATTTAGTTTTAATTTTTTTTAAATCTCTAGATAATTTTTTGTTTTGAAGCTTTTCCTTAAAATATCTATCTATCTATCTATCTATATATAGATAAATAATAAATATATAGATAAATAAAGATTTGTAGGAACCATCTAAATATTTTAATTTTTTAAGTCCAGGAATTTGGAGTTTTTATATAAAATTTAATCTAAATCATTCATTCCTTCATTAGTTGTATGATCTATGAAAAATTATGTATAATATTTGTATTCTATATTACACAAAAAAATGTATCTTGTGGATAATTATATATATAAGGTCTACAATAATATATTATATTCATTAGAAATAAAAATATCTTAATTTTTTCTTAAATAATAGATATTAACTTTTGTTTTTTTTTTTAAGTTCACTCCTCGATTTTATAATTCTGAAATGAATTATTGATATTTAGTGACAATCATACCTTTTTTTTTTTTTTTAAGTTCACATAAATGGGAATATGAACTGAACTGTTGATATTCAGTGAAAACGATATTTCTTTTAATTTTTGTAAGTTTTCAATGAGTGGGGATGTGAAATGAACTGTAGGTATTTAGTGAACATTATAATTTTCACTAAATTTTACTTTTGTAAGTTCACATTACTTGATATAAGTTATGAAATGAACTGTTAATGTACAGTAGAAATGGAAGCTTATTTTTTTTTTTTAAGTTCACTCTTCAGATTGTAGTTATGAAATGAAGTGTTGATCTTCAGTGGACATTAAATTTTTATTGAAATGTGTTGATTGTATTGTTTACATTTCATTATCAGTGGCTGCTAATTTCTATTACAAAGCTTTGGATTTCATCCTGTGCTATATTATCAATTTTCCAAAAATTTCTGCTACTGTTGTAGTTTGCTTTATGAAATTTTTCCACATCTTTGTTGATTTGCTGTGAAAATATCTTAATTTTTTCTTGTATAATAGTGTACCACTTTCTCATGGTTTATAAGTGCACACGTGAGGGAAGGGTTAAGAGGTGTTACGCAGTGGGAAAATCTATTTCTATGAAGCGGCTGGGCCCGGGAACACTTTATTAGGTAACTTTAAAATTAAGGAAAGGATGGGTGAGAAGGAATATCGATGCTTGCCTGTGAAGCGAGAGATGAGGTACTTGTTTTGTAAACAAACCCTGCCCCACTCAGTCTCGCTTTTGACAAGGGTCTCTTGTGAAGCCTGGCAGAGGATGGAAAACCTTCGACCAGCAGACTGTGGAGGAAGTAGCCATACTGGTGGAGGAAGAAAGGATGGCAAATGTCGTGGGAAGCAGCAGTGCACTGCATGTTGAACGGTCATTACACAAACCTGCAATTACTGTTCACAAAGTTCTACAACAAATTTTGCGCTGGTACCTCTACAAGATCTACAATGTTCAGCAATTACTGACTCCCTGATAGAGGTGAAACATTTGCTCTGCAGTTTCTAGCTTGAAATGAACTGGAAGTCGACTGGCCATGGAACATTTTGGGGACTGACAAAGCACACTTCCATCTGCATGGTGATATGAATAGTACAACTGAAGAATTTGAGCACCTGCTAACCCACATGGCTTGCGACAGTTGCCACTTCATTCACCAAAGGTCACCGTTTGATGTGGTTTCACATCCACATTCATTGTCGGATCTTTCTTTTTCAAAGAGCTTGGTCCTGAGGGTCCCGTCACCTGCACAGTTACTGACCAGCATTATGCATTTCTGTTAGTCAACCATGTGATTCCCACTCTTCAAAAGCGTCAATGTCTGGATGCAATAGTTTTCATGCAGGATGGTGCTCCACCTCACATCGCCACCCCTGTCAATAGGTTGCTCCAGGCTACTTTCATTGATGACAGAATCATCAGCTGCCATTTTCGTACAACGTGGCCAGCACGTTCGCCCTGCGACTTTTGGCTGTTGGGGCATCTCAAAGACCTTGTCTATTGTGAACACCTAGTCAACTTAGGGGACCTGAAGACAAGCATTACATGCTGTATTCACAACATTACGAGTGACCCTCTACATGGTTGAGCATGCGATGTTGCGATTTCAGTATGTTGCCAATACCAGGGGCAAACCATATCGAAAACAATCCTTGTGTAACACACAACGACGAATTGTGTATCCACTACAATATTTCAGTGCCATGTATCACCCTAGCTGCCACCTTCGGAAGTACAGTGCAACTTGGATAATTCGAACGTCTTTAATTCGAAATCGTGGTTAATTTGAAGATTTCTCTTAGTCCCTTGAATTTCTTATTAAATCAATGTTAAAAAATCGTGGATAATTCGAAGTTCAACTTCCTTAATTTGAAGTATTTTATAAAAAATTTCGAACCATAACGACATTTCGGCGTTTCATCGTTAAGAAATTTGACACGTGACAACTGAAATCCCCTTCCCGCCACCGTTCGACACGTGACGCTTCAGACGCCATTCGAGCTTCCTGCTGTCAGTGTCACCATGTCTTTCAGTAAATCACATGTGTACAAGAATTTAACGTTTGCTGAAAAGGTCGCCGTCATACGCGAGGTGGAAAAGGGTGTGAAGAAGAAATGCCAAATCGCCAACGAGTACGGGATAGCGCTGAATTTCGTCGGTACATTGAAGGACAAACCAACCTAACTGAAGCTGTTTTCCGTTCACTAAACATGCTTGATGATTTTGCCAACCTTAAGCGACTGAATTCTACAAAACAATCAGACATTGCACAATTTTTTGAAAAACTATAATTTCCTGTATTGAATGTAATATGTACTGTAGCTTATATAATATAAATCTTATTTTGTTTACATACATATAATGTTTAAGTCTTTCATACCATGATCTTTCTGAATAAATATTTACTTATTGACAGAATAAGCTTTTCAAGCATTCAGTGGACCTGAAATTAAAGTTAAAAGATGTAACTTGTTTAATTCAAAGTCTTGGATATTTCGAAGTTTTGTAGTGGTCCCTTCAGCTTCAAATTATCCAAGTTGCACTGTATTTTTTTTTTTTTTGCGCCAAACAAAATTCCATCGACATGGATGTCCTCATGTGAAATATGAAGTTGTTCTGCTGATTGGTTCTCCAGTGATAGCCATTACAGTCACATTATGAAATGTGAACTTAATTATGAACACCTTGTATTATAAGCGATGTTTCTGTGTATAGCAACTTTTCTCCCATCTTGATCAGATCCTGATTGCAATACTGAAATATGTAAGTGACAGATATTTGTGGTTATACATGCTATAACCCTGACATTACAGTACCAAGAAGGGATGATTGAAACAGCATGCAAATCAGCAGATGATTGTGTGGAGTTATGAGAAAGATTATTATGTTGGACCAATATGGTAGCCAATTGACAATGTAAGTAAAACTACCTTTGCCGTAACATTATGACTAAAATCAGTTTCCTTATGAGAAAAGTCTTCTGGCTTCAAGCTTTGATAGAAGTTAATAGGAATGCCTAGAGAACAGATTGCCAATTATATTACTAGCTCTGTAGTCGTATTCCTCCTATCTTCAGCACATCAACGCATGCCTTATTTGTTAGTCACTGCTGCAAAGGCAACAGGATATGCCTCACTTGGCCGTCTCAGCATCATTTCACTCAGCTTAATACAGCCACCCTATGGACTATAATAAGTTTTCTTTCAGTATTTTTGAGGAGCCATTTTTATTTCCATATTTGAACCTATCATTTTATGTCCTTTTATATATATATATTACAAATATTTTGGTTCACAGGTAAAAAAAAAAAAACTATTCTTGCTGAGTGATAGGGTTGTTGACTTACCATCTATGATAAGTAAATGTTGTGGTAAATCTGTGGGTGGGAACTCAGTTGGTTATGAAAGAAGCAATGTCCACTTATTGACCAGAACCTCAGTAACCAAATGAGGAAGGAACATATATCTGATAAAAAACTATTTCAGTCTTCCATCAGAAGTTCAATCACTGCTTCTATAAGTTATCTGTCCCTATCTAAATAATTGGCAGAGACAGAGTTTCTTCATCCTTCCGATTGCCTTCTCTTAAAAGGGACAATTCATGCCGCGCTCAGTGCTACTGATCTGTCTGATTTTGCTGGTAATAAAATTGCCCATTTATTTGAAAACAATTATGTCGTCATTGTTTCTGCACTGCTGATATGAATATAAAATAGGTGCTGCAATTTCAGTAGGGTTGGACATTTGTTCTTTTTTTGGTTATTACCATTGTACTGTTACTTTGAAGCTCTTATCTTTCACATCAAGATGAAATTCTTCAAATATGATTTTCCATCAATAAGTAAATATTAATAAAAACATAATAAATAAAAATTGTGGTTGTTAGTTTCAATCATCTTGGAAGAACCTTCCTAAAGATTTGATCTAAAAAAAGTTGCAATTTGTTGAATGAACCAGTATATTCAGGACTCACAGATGCAGGATTTAGTTTTATTATATTTGAAATCTATCTTTAAAGCTAATATAAAAATTTAAGGCAAAGGTAATCAGTAGATTGTCTTTACAGAACATAGTGAGAATTTTTTTGTTAAAGAAATTAATTTTATAATTTAGTAACAAGCTTTTTATTTCTAAATTAAAAATATTTAATTAAGCAATAAATAAATTAGTAATTATGCATTTGAAAAGTTAATAGTTTTATAAAATAAATGTTTGTGCTTGAGGTTTTGGATTATATTGAAATTAGCAGAAAAATTACATTGAAATTATTGTTTTGAGTCTAATGAACTAAACAAATGCCCTCAACTATCTTTACACTGGTCAACTAAGCATTCGAAGCCTAGAACACAACAGTATCCACAGCAAATACAAAACTCACCTGGAACATAATAGCCTCACATTTTATTCCAATTCCCCTATTCTTAATGGACTTAAAACAATAATTTAACACGTTCACTGCTAACTACACGGACCCATAGTAGACATGGAGCCGTGTTGTGTTGCTAGGCTACTGTCACTATGACTGGTAAGAGCAACTTTGTATTGTGTGTGGAATCTCAGTAGACACTGAACTTTTATAAGTTTTTTGGTAATAGGTAATATTATTATTATTATTATTATTATTATTGCCATTAATATATAGTTCTTTTAAAAGCATTGAATGTTCATTGAACTGTATTCTACTTAAGTTAATTTACTTATTGGCATTAATAGTTTTGTTTTAATTTTTTTTAGGTATTTTTCGGTTTGCTGAAGCCTATGACTGCATAGATCTTAAAGCTGCAGCAGAAACATACATGCATTATAACTTTCTGGATATGATTAAAGAGGAGGAATATTTTGAATTGCCAAAAGATATTTTGAAGACTCTCTTATCCAGTGAACAGCTACGAGTAGATGATGAAGTGCAAGTATTTCAAGCAGTGATGTCTTGGATATTTCATGATGTAGTTCAGCGTAGAAGATACATTTTTCAGCTTTTAGAAGCTATACGTCTTCCATTAATTCCCGACTCATTTTTGGACAATTATATAAAACATTGTCCTGATTTGAGTCTGCAGGTTGCTCTTGGGAAACTTATTCAGGATCATCGTTTAGAAATGCGCTTCCTAATGTTAGAACTGCGACTTGGACATTGTTCAGATATCCGTGCTCAGCCAAGAGCGAGTGCACGGAAGAACATCATGGTTATTGGTGGTTACAATAGGGATTTTGGACGACGTTGGAGTGACAGTCAGACTCTTTACACCACTGAAAGTTTTGACAGCTTTAAGAAGCAGTGGAAAGCCCGTGCTCCAATGAATCTTGCAAGGAGTGGACATGGAGTTGCAGTGTTGAATGGTCTTGTTTATGCTGTTGGGGGTGAAAGTGATTCCCTCATATTTGATACTGGAGAAATTTATGACCCAAAAGAGAATCACTGGACATCAATTTCTAGTATGACTACTCCACGATCCCTACCTGGAATGTGTTCTCTTGATGGACTGTTGTATGTGTTTGGTGGATGGGTGGGGTCAAATATAGGTAATTCAGTTGAATGCTTTGATCCCCTGGTAGGTGTTTGGAAGTTTTATGATCAAATGACAAGTCCTCGGTGTGCCATGGGTGTTGCTGCTCATCAAGGTAGGTTGGTTGTTAAGCATTGAATTCTTTTTTTTTTTAATGGTGACAGAACATCAATTATTTAAACTAACTGTTGATAGGAAAACCTAATACCAATACAGTAAAACCTCGTTAAGTCGTCACTCAAGGGACCAAACATTTTTGATGACTTAAGCGGAGTGATAAATTAGGCGGAGTGGGAATTTTTGAAAAAAAAAACAACAAAAAAACACTGAAATACAGTATTTTCATGAATTGCTGTGGGATTCAGTGAGAAAAACAAGATTTTCAGAAATCAATTCATGCAAATGAATGAGTGGAAAATAAAAAAAAAAACACTTTTTATAGTTACCGTATTGGCCCGAATGTAAGACGGCTCGAATATAAGACGAATGGCGTTTTTTGAGCTCCGATTTGATAAAAAACTATTGGTCGCGAATATAAGACATTATACCTATTAACGAGGCGTAATTCGACAAATATTTCTAGTAAATTATTTAAAAAAAAGTTTGTTGACAAATTATCTTCCAGGATCCAGTTCATGATGAAATCGTTAATACTTTTGGTTGCAGTAATAGGCTTAATGTCAGTAATATTTAGTTAAATCTGTGACTTCTAAGTTAGGCGAAATGTCATTTATGAAATTAAATTAAACTATTTTTGCAAAAAAGTACAACACCACTAAACGTAGTAGAATATATTTTTTTTTTTTATTTTGGAGCATGTTGGTTAGGCCTACGATCGACTTCAGCCAACGCCACCAGGTGGTGTTGCTTCAGCGCCAGAGCACGCTTGGTTTCGGTTTCGGTTTTGTGCGCGCTCCAAGTTTGGTTGCGAATATAAGACGAAATAGTACTTTCGTGGATGGGATTTTGGAAAAAAATGCCTTCTTATATTCGGGCCAATACGGTACCAGATTTTAATCATTTTAAAAGAAAGGCAATATCTGTCTTTGAAACTTTCCAGCCAACCATTGCTGCCGCCGAAATCTTCAATGTTCAACTCCTTAGCAATTTCCATGGCTTTTTCTTTGAGAATCACGGAAGAAATTGGCACATTTTGCGATCTGGCATGTTTAGCCATCAAACTAAAACCGCCTCGAGCTCATCAAACTTCGATTTCCTCATTCTCTTTCTTTTGTATTTAAGGTCAGCTTCTTTAATTACTTGTTTCGATGAAAGAATATCGTTTAATATAGTCATGGGAATATGGTGTTCTTTGGCAAAAGCTGTTTTCGAAATATTTGATTATTCAAAAAGTGCAATTAAGTCTTTTTTTTCTTTAAAAGATAACGAGGTAAGTTTTCGTTTCCCTGGCATGTTAAAAACGTAATCGAACCACGAAATTGCAAGAGAAAAAATAGCCCTTTGCAGCGAGAAGTGTGCTTTGAATGATTAGCAGAGAGATTCCAAAAAACCAAAAACCTCTGAAGGGGTAGGAAAGGAATGAAGTGACAGGCATGGTCGAAAATTCCCCGTAAAGGCTTGGGTTTCTTAAAGTGAAGGGGTGGGGCTGAAAAGACAACACGATGGCATGCAGAATGGAAAAGAAAGATGCTTTTGGTCATTTTGAGGGTGACGAGTAAAGGAGGGTTATTTTAACCAAATCTTAGATCTTCTATAAGATATCACAAAACTTTATAAAACTCCAAAATACTGCACCACAGACCAATATTTCGTCTTATTTTTCAAAGACTTCCT
>JAFIDM010009631.1:2309375-2345058 GCA_023159025.1 Thereuonema tuberculata
TTTAATTTCTATAGGACTGATTGATATTACCACTCCATCTTTTCAATCTTTCTTGGCCGTAGATCCAATTTTTCAAATGTTACTATGCAAAATATTAAAAAAAATTAGCACTCCCTTTTTCCATCTCTTGACAGTGATTCTGAAAATGAATTGTAAGTTTTTTTTAAAAATAAGAAACTATCAATTTATATTTAGTCAAAAATTTATGCATCCATTTTCCCATTCCCATAATAATGTTTTTGTCACAATGATATGGAAGATATTGCTACGCAATATTGTGATGTTTTTTGTTGTGAATGACAACAGAGGCAGTTGAACTGACTAGATTGGCCACAGGCCTTTATTACAATGGAATCAGTTGTTTAAATACACACAATGACAAAAGATGAATGGTAGGAGCAAAACACAGAATGACATTTGATTGACTACAACAATTTAAGAAAAAAGGTTACTCAACTTAAGAAGTCCATTAAAAATAAGAATAAAGTAATTAATAATTAATGGATTTAACGATTCAAGAGAGTACATACATAAGGCTTAAAAATAAGAATTTATAAAACTTTAAAATGAGAATTATTCATTACAGTAAACTTAAGAATTAATCGTCTAGCCCACTATTCACCACTGATTTCCTTATATATACTGTACATACAGGTGTTGCAAAACTGTACAGATTGTAATGGTAGATTGGGAACACCAAGATAAACTTCTTTTTTTTTGTTAATGAATGTATGTCTGCGGACTTCATATTTAAACACTAGGGGGTGTTTACTGATGAGATGTGTATACTATGTGTACCTGTGTGTTCCAGTGAACAGGCTTAACGGACTGTAGTAACAGTGTTTATGATGTAATCACAACAATACACTTACGCAATAAGTTAATAATACATTCCAAAATAACAAGCGATGACACTTCGTGTGGTCACGTAGTACATTTGTGTTTTTGTTTAGTCTGGTATAAATGGAAAAGAATACTCAAGTCAGCATCTTTAAATCAGATATGTTATTATTTAACATGTAACGTTTCATAACTGCTGAAATGGCTGACATGCATCTATGAGGGATTATGTGAGCAACACGTTTGAGGACCAATGGATAGGCTGGGGTAGATCCCTCGCCTGGCCACCGAGATGACCTGACTTACTACGCCTTGATTTCTTTTTCTGGGGATACATGAAGAACATCGTGCATGAAATTCCAATTGACTCTGAAGAAGATCTTGTCACAAGAATCGCTGTTCGGGAAATGCTGGGAATCTTTGAGCATGTACAACAATCCATGATTTGATGTTGTCATGCTTGCAATGATTTTGCCAGTCGCCACTTTGAACACCTTTTATGTCCATTAAGCCTGTTCGCTGAAGCACACAGTAAACACATAGTCTCTGGGGCACATAGTATACACATCTCACAAGTAAATGCTCCCTAGCTCTTTAAATATGATGTTAGCAGACATATATTCATTAACAAAAAAAAGTTTATCTTGGTTTTCTCGGTCTCCCATTAAAATCTGTACAGAGAGTTTTGCAACATCCTGTGTGTTTATATAAAAGAAATTTTAATGTTTGTATGCGCTTTAGTAATACATTAAAATTTCTGGAGAAGTTCAATTTTGAAACATCTTTTCTGTAGCCACCACTTTCCTAAGACACATGATTATTTATAATGCACACTGTCCTAGCTTTGCATGGTTCCATGATGCATGAATTTCAGTTATCATAGTTTAGTTACATAATATCAGTATCCAACCCCACATAATTCTAATTTAAGTTACCACGGTCTTTTAACTACGAGTAATTTCATAAAGTACAAACTTTGCTGCTAGCTCTTCAGTCCAAAAGATACTAAACAGTGTTGCCAACTCAAAAACCAGAAATCCCTCTATCAGCCCTTAAAAAACCTCTGGAATGCAATTTAAAAACTTCCAGATTTTATAGATTTGAGGATTCAGCCATTCAACTAAAAAAAAATAAAAAAACTCTCACCAGCCAAAACACATTGGATTTCCATGTAATTCTCAAAGTGGCTTGCTTTTATCAGTAATGTTAGCTGCATAAAAAAAATTGCTTCTAATAATTTTGCCTAAACATATTATGTAGATGTTGTCAGCTTAAGATTGAACGTCTCTTTTTTTCAGTTCTTGTTATTTAGAACAAAACCATTGCATTCTTTTTGAGCACCATTTGTTTTACTACAAACGAAAAGAAAGGGAGAACAGTTCAGGCTTATTTTAACATTCCTCCCACTTTAGTCAAATCAGTAAAATTTAATTTACAAAATTAATGAAACACTTCAACTCAGTGACATTCATCAAATAAGTCAATCCTTTTTTGGCAATTTCACTTCCCGTCTACTTCTGGTTTTCTCTGACTTTGAATGATAGTTTGTCTTTTGTTATAGCCAAATCACACAGTCCTATTTTTCATCATAGTTCTGATCACTGACCCTATCATTAAAGCTCTATGATTGTATGATTTGAATGTATAACCATTTTTGTCACCAGTCCTATCATTGAAATAGCTTTAGAATATGCTGTAAAACCATAGGGAATTTTTATCACCAGTGATTAGTGAGCACCAATCAGGAGTGGCGAAACTTGAAGACTCCACAGCCATCTGCAAAGAAGCCAGACAGCGCCATTTTGGTTACTGCTTTGATTGAATTCAAGGCTGTTATGAATTAAGTATCACAATCAGGAGAATATTTTTACTGAAATAAATTAATTCTATGTGTATGTGTCATAATGTGCACATGTCAATTTTTTTAAAAGAGATTTTTCGTTTCTTATTGAAGCTTGGTCTTGTTCACATAGGATTGTGGGGTATTTGTCACAGTTTGAAACTTTGTTTATTGTATTGTAGCATCTCTACTATTTAAGGGGAAGAGGAGAGCATGTCAACTGCAGTTAGTTTCAAACAGATTGACAGCTTGTTAAAGGAATTTCATATTCTATGGAAATTGCATTGACGAAAGACAATTTTAACCTCTAAAATAAGATGAAAGTCCAAAAGTTTCAGATCTCGTTGCTGATTGGTCCATGGCTCTAAAAGGCTAAAAAGCAGCACCAATCATGTGAAACATCACTTCACCAAAAGCTAACAATTCTCGCCGCTTGTCAAGGCCAATGACAGAAGCACCAGAGCTCGAGCATTGGGAAGAAAACCCCATTTCAATGACCATTTTATTTTATAATAACATTGTTAATTATAAATGAGAATCATTTAGATCAGCTTATTCTTGATTTAGAAAGTTGAGTAAAGAGGATTTTTTTTTTATATTAAAGAAACAGAAGAAAAGAAAATATTAAATTTTTTGGATATATCGTTTTGTTGTTTGGTGGATGGTCGGTTACAATTTAAATTATATAAAAAACCAACTTCACAGGGAGGGTGCTTGAGTTTTATTCCAATCATCTATTAGTAAGCAAATTATCTGCTATTTATAATACTCTGTTTTGGGATTCAAAAATTTTGTTGAATATTCAGATTCAAAATGCTATAAATTTATTACTAATGAATAATTTTTGAGTTGAAGATGATATTCAATGTAGGAGAGTTTAACATACAAAAAATGAAACATGAAAAAGGGACTTATGCAATTTCTTTATTTCTTTTTCATGATATTCAATGTTTTGTAACAAATTAATTACTGTAAAAGCACTTATTTTCGCGAGCCGTAATTTTCGCGAAAATAAAGATATCGGTGATTTTGCGAGCTGAAAATTTCGCGAAATTTATATGAACAGAACCGAAAGTTGAAAAATCCCGAAAGTACCTAAATGTAGAACCCCTTTGCTTCTAGGGGTTAACTAGGGACTTCTGAACCCCCCTTTTGCACCGAAAGTGTAATCACCCCCACCCCCTTCGCTTTTTTCGGATTTGGACCGTTCATGCCTGTGAGTGCGAGATAGAAAATTGAGGAGAGAGAACGTGTCATCAGTGCCGTAAAAAAATGTGGAAATACCTGTACAAGTTGACAGACAATGGAGAGAAAATTCCTATAGGAGCTCCATCGCCGGTAGGACATCCGCGAAACGCTAAGTCCTTTGTTGAATCAAAAGAAATAATACCCGCTAATACCAAGGTTTCTACTGCTTTGAAAGAAAAACGTGGAGTGAAACGTGGGCAGTATGCATTATACGATGAAGTGCTGAGGTCCAAAATTGGCCGATATGCTACTATGAACAGAAATTCTGCAGCAGTGAAACATTTCACCTCTGAACTGGGAAGGCCGGTGAGTGAATCAACAGCATAAAGAAACAGTACATTGAAGCATCTAAACAAACTAAAGACGATGTAAAAACTTTACCGCACGGTAATCGCGGTCGCCCCTTAAAACTTGGTGATTTTGACGCAAGTGTTCAAACATATATATGTAAATTGCGGATTGCTGGTGGAATAGTGAACCGCACTATTGTTATTGTAGCTGCAAAAGGATTTGTGAAATCACTGATCCATCTCTACTAAACTCTTTCGATTTGAGACCGAGTTGGGCCAGATGCCTGATGGAAAGAATGAACTTTGTCTGTAGAAAGGGAACCAAAACTACACTAAAAATGCCCCCAGACTTCCCAGCTATTCGCGACGAATTCGTTAACCGTGTTCGTACAATGATCGACAAAAATGCTGTTCCCCCTGAGATGTTCGTTAACTTCGATCAGACAAACGCAAAGTTTGTGCCTAAATCTGAATACACATTGGAAGAACGTGGTTCAAAACAAGTGCCCATAATCGGCATGAAAGATAAAAGAGAGATGACTGTTTTGTTAGCATGTTCCCTTTCTGGAAACCTACTTCCATCACAATTGTTGTAAGCTGGAAAACAACAAACTGTCATCCAAAGTTTACATTTCCGCGGACTGGGACGTGTGGCCCCGATTCACACTGGAGCAATACTAACATAATGATTCGATATATCGAGAATATTCTTGTACCTTATTACAACAAGCAGAGAGAGCTTCTCGGGCTAGTTCCAGAACAACTTGGTGTAGCATTGTTTGACGTTTTTAAGGCACACCAAGATCCTCTTTTTCTGGCTGAAGTAGAGAAGAGGAATATTATTCCAGTTTTTGTGCCCGCTTCCTGCACAGGAGAGTTCCAGCCTTTGGACTTAACTGTAAATGGCGAGTTCAAGCGTTTGCTCAAGAATGAGTTTATTGAGTGGTATTCTAATGAGCTTCAATTTCTAGAGGAAAAAGAATCTGTGGACCTGCGAATATCACGACTAAAACCGATTCAGGCTTCTTGGCTTGTGCACATATTTAACGGTGTTGAAGCCAAACATGAGATAATTTTGAATGGGTTCAAAGAAGCTGATATAAATATTCTAAGTGAATGAGCTGCATTCTATTAGTTGTATTATTGTTTTATATTCAAGAAATAGTTGTATACTGTAGTATTCAAGAAATAGTTGTAAGAAAGAAAGTCAAGTTGTAAGAAAGAAAGTTGTCAAGAAAGAGTTTGTAACTGTGCAATAAATCATAAAATTTTGGGTACAGTAAGTGAAAAATTTCTGATTTTTTATTATTATTTGAGGCGAAAAAAAAAGTAATTTGAGAGGCTTAAATTTTCGCGATTAAGACGGGCTTGCGAAAATTAAAGCCTCGCGAAAATAAGTGCTTTTACATTAGATCTCAAAGGAAAATTGAGGTAAACAAGGGGTTGCAAGTTGCAGATTTTCATGAACTAAAAATTATCACTATACTATATTTTAGGGATGTTTCGGAGAAAACAAAGAAATATTTATTTAACTTTGATTTTTCAGTTATTTTTCAGCCTTTAATAAGTTGTTAAATTAACTTGGATTCCTGCTTTGAATGTGTAGACTTGCAGAAGTAATATGAACAATCCAAATCTTTCATCCATCTTTTTTTTTTTTTTTTTTATATTGCTATACCTAGTCTAAGACTAACCAATAGCTATTAATCTAGTTTATTACTTAAATTATATTATAGTCTATTTTATTATTATCTGGTTGTAAGAATCTGTCCATTGACATATCTTATTAATTCTGTTTACTACTGCTCCCACATAAATCCAATAATTTAGTCCTTTTCAATCTTCTTTTAATTGTCTTATTCTTCAATAGCTCAGATGCTTCTCTTTTTGGATGGTGCTGTAATCTTATTTTATGCTTTTGGGCCATTTTTTTTATTTCCTCAGCTACACATTCCATCTTCAAATCCCTGTGTAAATCAGAGTTTCTTATACCAGGGAGTATTAACTATGTTTCTTAACACTTTATTTTGAAATCTTTGTATTATTTGAATATTACTCTTTTTAGAGCAACACCACAGGCTCCATACAACCAAATTGGTTTCAGAATCTGTTTATATAATAAAAGTTTATTCTCTACTGTCAATTGTGATGTTCGTCCAATCAGCCAATAGAGTTTCCTATATTTAATTTCCAATTCTTCTTTCTTTTTTTTAATATGTGTCTTCCATCTTAGTTTGGCATCAAGATTCATACCCAAATATTTAGCCTCATTCACAAAAGGTATTTTTTGTCCATTCATTTCCAACGGGATTACTTTATTCTTTTTATATGTAAAATTTATATGTACCGATTTATTTTCATTAAGCCTTATTCTCCATTTTTTAGTCCACCTGTTTATATTTTCAAGAGCAGCTTGTACCTTTTCTGCTGCCTTTTCAAAGTTATCCTCAATTGCTAATGTGGCAGTATCATCAGCAAATGTTGCTGTAATTGTGTTTTTTGTTTCAGGAATATCACAAGTATATAACAAGTACAAAATAGGGCCCAGCACACTACCCTGCGGTACTCCCGCATTTATACTTTTTACATCTGAGTAATCTCCTTCATAATTTACCCTAAATATTCTATCTCTAATATATGAGGTTAATATCTGACTATATTGTTTTGGTAAAAATTGCTTCATTTTATATATCAAGCCCTCATGCCAAACTTTGTCAAAGGCCTGAGCTACATCTAAAAATACTGCTGTACAAACTTTCTTTTCTTCAAGTGCTTGTTCAATTTTTTCCACTATTCTGTGTACTTGTTCAATTGTTGAATGTTTATTTCGAAAACCAAACTGATGGTTTGGAATTAAATTTCTATCTTCTATAACCGGTTTTAGTCTTTTAAGTAGCAGTTTTTCGAATAATTTTGATATAACTGGAAGTAATGAAATGGGTCGATATGAAGAAACTTCTGTTAGTAATTTCCCAGGTTTTGGAATCATAATTACTTCCGCTATTTTCCATTGTCTGGGTACATGCTTTAATCTAAAAGCAGCATTGATTAAATAAACTAGTTTAATAATTGCTTTTCTTGGTAATTGTTTTAAAATCTCACCAGTGATAAGATCATATCCTGGGGCCTTTCTTAATTTAATTTGTTCTTTAATGAATGTTTCCACTTCTTTGCATGTTACTGGAGGTATTTCCATTATATCCATTTCTTGATCGATTATTTGATCCAGTTGCATTAATTCAGTCTCTTTATTTGGTTTGAAGATTTCTTCCAAATATTCTGCAAATAATTGCGCCTTTTCTTTACTTTCTTTAGCCCATATCCCATTTTTCTTCTTTATAGCAGAATTATGCTGTATAGGTCTTTTAATCCCTTTTGTTGCTTTCCATAAAGAGTAATTTGTTTCACTGTCTGGTGTAAGTTCTTTTAGAAATATATTTATTGTTTCATTTTTGATTATTTGAATTTCTCTTGTTAATTGTTTTGTAAGTTTATTAAGTTGTGTTTTATCCTCAGGTTTTCTTGTTTGTTGCCATTTTCTTCTAGCTTTCCTTTTTTCTATTATCAATTCCCTTATTTGTCTGGGATAATTTATCCCCAGTGTTTTCTTTTTCAGTTCTGGAGTATTATTCCAAGCAGCTTGCTGTATATTATCTGTTAGATTTTCCACTTCCTTTTCTAAATCATTTATATTTTTTAAAGATACTTTTAATTGTATCTTTTCCTCTAGTTCTATTCTAAAGTTTACCCAGTCTGTTAATTTATTTACAAGACTTGGTTTATTTTCTCTCTCGATTATTCTATCACTTAAAGTCAATAGCACTGGTGAATGATCTGAGTCCAGTTCATAGCTTGTTTCCACCTTCACATAGTTTACTGGTATTTTTCTACTAATAAAAAAATCCAATAAATCAGGTAACTTACATCGATCTGTTGGCCAATATGTTGGTTTACCTGTTGCATGATAATCTCCATTTAACTTCTTAATTGCTTTCATTAGTTCTCGTCCTTTAGTTGTAGTTACTCTAGATCCCCATTGGGTATTCTTTGCATTAAAATCACCTCCTACAATAAATCTATCACCAAGACTTATCAAAAATGCTTCATAGTCTTTTTCTTTGAGATTATTTCTAGGCGGACAATAAACCGCAGCAATTGTAATTTTATATTTTTCTGTATTTATCCTAATTGATGTTGCTTGAAATTCTTTATATTCATATTTTTGATATTCCGTATGTTTGATAGTATTTTTTACTATCACTGCACTTCCTCCCCTTGCTGTTTCATCAGGGTGTGGAGTTATATAGGTAGTATATCCTTTAAGTTTAACATAATTTTGCTTTGTTAAATGGGTTTCAGAAATTAAACAAATATCTATTTTTTGTAAGTCAAGGAATATTTGTAATTCATAACGATGTTGCAGTATTCCATTGGCATTCCATGTTACTATCTTTAGTTCCGGAGCCATTTATTTTTTTGATTTAGGAGCAATCGCTCTCTTGATTTCACCTTCCAGTTTTTCAAGTTTCTCTTTCAATATTCTACTTTCACATTCTTGCTTCTCTAATTTTTCTAAAATCTTTTGCAATATATTATTTTCTTCATTGCTTGCAGCTACAGCTGCAGCATATGATTTTTTTTCTCCAATTCCTTCCATTTTATAATTGTCATTCTTTTTCAGATAATTTTCTTTTTGCTGTTGAATAATTATTTTGTTATCATTCCTTTCTCCTTCTCTTGAGTTACTTATTTGACTTCTCTCTCTTTGTTTCTGTTTTGCAATTTCACACCCTCTATAATTAGCTGGGTGTGCCTGCATACAATTGACACATTTTGGTGCTACTTGGGGATTTTTTTTACAATCTTTTGTCAGGTGTTTACCTGCACATTTTACACATCTAGGTTCTTTATTACAATAACTTTGAGTATCTCCATATTCCTGACATCTTTTACACTGAGATATTAATTTAGTTTTACGTAAGGCTTCAATTCGAACCTTCATTCCTCTTATTTTATTAATTTCATATATCTTCTTTATGTCTTCTCCATTTTTAAAAGTCAACATAAACATTGATAAGGGAGTTTTATCTTTTCTACTTAATATATTAACTGCTTTTTCTATTTTCAAATCCTGTTCCAAGATATCTTCTACAATCTTATTTGGTTCACAACTTGAATGTATTCCCTTGGCCATGACTCTTATCGGTCTTGTTGCTTTATTTTCATATGCATGCCACATTACTTTATCCTTATTAAAAGTTTCAGTTAGCTTTCTATAATCATCTTCTGTTTTAACATTAATTTTAACCTCTTCTGTTCCAATTACTGAAATATTAGCAGTAATATAATTTTGTTCAATAAAACTATAAAATTTTTCATAATCTTTAATTCCATTTACAACTATCGATGGTGGTAATCTCCCTTTCTGTTCTCCTTGTTTCACATATTGCTGTTCTTGATTACTGCATGTTTGAATTTTTTCAGGTGAATTTCTCATTTTTCTTTTCTTATTTTTCTTTACCTCTAACCATCCCACTTCATTTTGCAATTCTTCTTCATCCGTTTCATATTGAATTTGTGTAATATTTGTTTCATTATTATTTACTATATTTCTTTCCTTTTTTAAAGTTGACAATTCTTCTTTAACTTCTATAAGCTCTTTTTGTAATTTCTGTATAGTTTTATTCATAGTTTCATTCTGTTGTTGTTGTTTTTTTATCTCTTCATATAGTGCAATCTCTTTTTCAGTTTGAGGGTTAATTTCAATTTTGTCTTTCTTACCGACATCTTTCTCCATAAGAACATTTGTCTTCATTTCGTTATATTCTTCATTTATCTTCCCTCTATTTAACAATGAGTCATCTAACTGTTTTGGCAGTGATCTTTCCACCTTTCTACTTTTTTGAAAGGGATTCTTTTCTGATTCATTTATCCCAGTAACATAGTCCAGCATCGTGACCTGGGATTTCGTCACAAATGCAGAGCGGTCACATGATGACGGTCCGGGAGAGCCCACTCGCTTACTCTCCACCCGTACTGGTTCTAGGGGTCCGAACCCTTGTCCCGTAAGTCCATTACCATTATTATTGTTCATTTCATACCATTTTCAATACTATTAATAAGTAAGGGGGAAGGATTGATGGAAGGGTAATTTTTACGGAGCAGGGTGGGATATCCCTGTTTCAACCTCCAACCTGGAGGACCAGGATTTTCTGTCAGGGTTTTCTCCCTTAGCCAGATGATCCTGTTTTAAGGCGCCGGAAACTCGCCTGTCATCCTTCCTCGTTTGCTATACTCCAAAGAGTACATTGCCCAGGGGTCGCCCCTCGGAGGTGAGGATAGGATTTGTTGACAGAGCCCTATTTAACGGGAGACGTTCTGGTATTTCTCGGGCTTGCCTACTGGCATCAGCAAGTCCACCAGAGTCTATGCCAACCTTTGACCCCCGATCCATCTTTGAGGTGCAAAGGACCAGCAAAATCTATTTCAGTAATTTCAAATCCAGTGACCTTATTAACTCTGTCTTGGTAATGTTACTGAATTCATTGGCTTGACCAAATATCTTTGATAACGGACAACCTTGCAAATAGCCTTTTAGCCACCAAGTATCCAAAACTTTGAGAGCCTGCTTGGCACACCTTATGATGTTCTTCATGTATTAGTCTGAGCACCAAAGGATGGTCTCCAGACATCACAGTAGGATGTAAGAATGTGTTCGTATCAGTCTGCTCTTTCATATGAGTTTCCAAACGCAGCAGCCCAATTTTAATTTTTAATCACTTTAGCCATAATAGCCATACTTATATGTCAATGACTAGTAATGCTGGTTTCTTGAACCCTTCTTAGCAGGCATGATCTTGGCCTGATGGATCTCATCATTCAATAATAGACCTTGGCTTTTACTAGTGACATTCATTGAATTTTTCACAAACTGTATTATCCCTGCAACAATCTTTTATGATTTTCATGTAATGTGAAGTGAAATTCAGACAATCTAATTCATCACTATGTTCTCTCAATTTTCCAAGTATCGTCTCTAGATTCGTCCAATTTTCTTGGAAGGCCTGCAACCAAGATGGGTCCTCCCACCATTTTTCTTTGATTAGGTCACTGCTGTACAACAATATGATTGTAGATCGGTTGGGTTTAGTGTTCCTGGTATGTATCTGTTGTTTTCACCAAACTTAATACACTTTATAAATTATCCCAGCATTTCCTTCTACAGTAAAAACTTGTTTATCTGAAATGATTTTGGGTATATTAAAAAGCACAAAAGTATTTTTCGTTGCTTTAATCAATATTTAATAGCATACACCAGCGATTATTTTGCTTCAAAAATTCCTGCTGTTGTTAAACAATGCGCCTACCCATCCAGGAGATAAAGAGTTAAAAACAGGGAGACATTTTTGTAAAGTTTTTCCCTCCCAATGTCACGTCTCTTATCCAGCCAATGGACCAGGACTCGATGGAGGCTTTGAAATTGCAGGTATCAAAGGGCACTGCTAAGCAAAATTGTGGAGGAAAACGAGGAAAGTGACAAAAAAGACTTGAAAACGTAAAAATAAAAGCAGCACCTATGAAAATTAAGATTGCCTCTCTGTTTCATTTAAAAGGGGAGGAATTGGGAACAGCTGTTTTGTCCTGCTTCGGACTCGTCAGCCCAATCCCGCCTCCCCCGATAACCGAAGCAGAGAGGCAAGCTTCATAAGTGGGGGCAACCGTCCAACCTGGCACTGGCTCCCCAAAAGAAACAAGACAAAATATATAATAAGTGCTTAATTTACCGCACTTGAAACCTTTTGCCTACAAATCGTAGGCTAAAAAGGCATTTAATAACAAAACAAATTCTTAAGGAAGCGATTCAACAATTAGAATCATGACATTTAACGTGCTGTGTGACTTATGAAAACGTAAAAACAAAAGCAGCACCTATGAAAATTAAGATTGCCTCTCTGTTTCATTTAAAAGGGGAGGAATTGGGAACAGCTGTTTCGTCCTGCTTCGGACTCGTCAGCCCAATCCTGCCTCCCCCGATAACCGAAGCTGAGAGGCAAGCTTCATAAGTGTGGGCAACAGTCCAACCTGAAACAGAGAGGCAATCTTAATTTTCATAGGTGCTGCTTTCATTTTTACGTTTTCATAAGTCACACAGCACGATGTCATGATGATGAAGACATCATAGCAGTTTTAAAGGAAATTAACATCATGAATGTGATGTTTACATGTCTGCAGCTGCTTGGGAAGAGGTCACACCGAAAACTTCAAGGACTTCCTTGAAAAAAAACTATGGCCAGTGGAAAATCAAGACAGTGCCAACGAGAATGAAGCAGTTGAAAATTCAGAATTGATAGAAATATTCAAAGACATTGCAAATATTCAAAGACAGGGTGCGCACAATTACAAGAAGGAAACGTATCCGAGTGGATGAATTCAAAAAAAGATGATCAGCTGTTATCTGATTATGAAATTGTTGCAAAATGTTCACAATAGCCCAGTGAGGATGAAAGCTGTGATGATGATGTTGAAGAGAAAAGGGAAATGAACCACACAGAGGCAACATCAATGCTTGAAGAGCTTCTGTCGTATTTGGAGCGTCAAGATGAAACTTCTAACAATGAAACAATTTCCAGATCGGATAGCTAGCAAACCAGCTTCAAACCTTAGAAAAAAAACTAGGATTGATTAATTTAACAAGCAATAGGACTGTTCCAGTACTTTAGAACTTATAATTTATAGTGCGGTGCCATATTATAGTTTATTATGTAATATTCACTGTAATGTAATGTACAGTACATGTTTAATACAATACATTCCGGATTATCCGAAATTTTGTTTATCCGAAACGGGCGTGGTCCTATCAAAATTCAAATAAATGAATTTTCCTGGACTCTCTCTGTTTTGATTCTTCCACGCCCAAGACATCTAACTTCCACAAATTAGATACTGTCGATTGCTTCACATGTATAATAATTAGCTGGTTTTTCAAATTTTCTCGTTACTTTCCATTCCAACTTTGTTTGAACTGCAATCGAATCTTTTACTATTGGCCTTACATCTCTAGTCAATAATTTTTCTGCTACATCAGTGCCAATAAGCAACTGCACTTCGGACAGACCTTGTATTTCAGCTAGCTATATTTCAAATTTTTGCTGCAGCTTTTGTTGATCTTTCTGGCATAATATTTTGATGTTTCCACAGATGGTTGCTGAGTCAAGACTTTGAAGTTGCAGTAGTAAGTATCTTGAAGATCAAATAAAAATATTCTGTTTACATTATGCATCTGATGCTCTATTTCCTTTCTCCCGAATAATACATTGCCACTTCTCCTTCCCAGCATGGAACCATCCTCAATTGTTAAGTTAAATCAGCACAAATATAGGATTGCTGAGAACCTGTACTTTTCCTTGCCATTATGAAGAAGCTTTACAGCCAAGGTGCTTCATTACTATTTTTTTCATTTTCTATACATTTATAATCAACATTAAGAGAGTTTTTAATGTTTTGACAATCTTTTTTAAAGATCACAGAACAATAATAATTTTTCCGATTGATTATTAAAATCATTTTGCACGTCTTGCACAAGGACTACCTGCATTTAAAATTCCTAAAATCCTAAGTGACAAAATTTTTTTTTTCCTTTTTTTTTTTCTAGCCTTGTGGCCTTATGACTTCGCAAGCCCAATAAAGGGTAGAGAGTCGATGATATTTATTAAAATTTTTCTTTAAACTATGAATGTCAACCAAAGCAGGACAGTCTTCTAAATGTTCAATATCCATATCTCCATTACGGCAAAGAGGGCATGTAGGATAGTTGGACACTCCTATGCGATGAAGATAATTGTTTAAATAGTCTTGTCCAGTAATAGCTCAAAAATGCCACTTTCAATAAGTGGCAAATCAGCCGGAAATCTTTATTCAAGAGTTTTTCCCAACTTTTACATACAGCTTGTCCTTCAAATCTCTTTTAAAGTAGCTGTGGATTATCCTTTTCACTGATTGAAAAGTTAGACTGATTTTTGGCTGGACTTATAAGGACCCTTCACGAACCTGCTCATCCGCTCTGTCATTACCATACACTCCTCACTGTCCTGGGATCCATTGGAAAACAACTTTTTTTCCCCTGGTTTTCTGCTTCAGAGATTAATGAGGATGAAAATTATTAGTGCACTCTATAAGGGCCAGAATCGCAGCCCCAGAATCAATAAGGAGTATATACTTTATTGATAGATTGTATTACAGTGGTATAATTCCCATGCAGACAACCTTTTTCCAAGATGTCAGAAGGTTTTTTTTTTTTAGATTCATACAGAATCCAGATGTCAAAAAATGTCCATTTGGGATTCAGTTAAGCCAAATATAGGCCTTCCATTGATTTTATTGTAAACAGAATGGTTTTTCTTGTAACCATCATTTTGTAAGATAGCATTTTTGACATTTCTGTAACTTCAAACATCTAATTAATTATTCACTGTAGGATTTTAATCTATATCTTAGAATGTGTTTTTAGGGTGATAAAGCTCAATTAAGCTTCATTTTGCAACTATATGAAATAAAAGTAAATGTTGACTTAGATATTTATAATGCTTAAATAATTTTTACATATTGATGCAATGTCGGCGGACCTGACAGAGAGCTTCGACAGAGACAACCCCAGCTACCCAATGTCGAAAACCTTCCTGGATTGGCCAGTTAAGCTGCACTGCGATTGGCCGAACCGGAAGGGCGTTCGACCAGCTAATTGGCTCCCCTCTTCCAAACACGGACCTGACAGAGAGCTTCGAGAAAGACGACCTCATCTGCCAGAATCCGACCCTTCAGGGGTTTTACAACTTTGACCTGTTTTTAGAATCCGATAAGCCTGTATATAAACTGTAAATAAAATGTAAATATGTGTGTATATTATGCTGAACTACTGATGTTAGTCTCCGTTATTCTGACCCCACATCAATGTATTCTTCAGATGGCATGCCATCTTCAAACACCATGATGGAAACAAAATCATATAATGGAAATTCATTTTCTTATGAATTGTTCCATTATGTTGATAATTTTCAGATTTCTAAATAAATCAAAGACAATTAGATTTAGCACAGATAGCTGGAATGAATGGACTGTCTTCATCTTTCTCTCTGTATCAGAGCCCATTATTATGCTTTGGTGATTATTAGCTTCCATGGAAATGTGAGCATAGAGTCTTATCTAGTTAGTTTTAAATTTCATTTGCTGAGTCTCTAAAAAAAGCCTATTTTTAAGTTAAATTGTTTAAATCCATTTAGTTCAAATACATATTTACAGAGCCCCTGTTCAGTCAGGTATGGATATGCTTTATACATTTCTTCCATTCAATTTTTTTTCCCCCCAATCAATTTTTCAAAGACTAGATCCAATCCAACATCAGGTTTCCCCAAAAACTTTGATGTGTTTTTGTACATTTTCAATTATAGCATATGCATGTTAGTTGCAATCTTGAGCTCTTCAATACCATTATCATACAACTTGCTTTTTCAATAAGTCACCAATCAATGGGTTTTCGCTGATCAGCACAATTTTTTGTCAATTATCCTTTTGTTCAACATAAGAACCATTTTTAGGACATTAGATACAAACCTTGCTGGAAATCCTTCAAATTTCAGATATGCAGATTTCTAAATTACTTACCTCCCCTTCTTCCATTGAAAATTTCAACAACTATCTGTGAATTTAACTCAGAACATACCATGAGGCACTCACCTTTTTAACATTCTACCAATTTCTCCATTGTGATCATTCATTAGGATTTTAACATTTTTTTACAGCGATGGCTCATAAAAATTCATTATATGTTGGAAGAGTGTTTTGGATAATAATGTTAGGATCTAATCTTGGTCCGTTATTATTCTTAATTTATACGAATACAATATTCACGACACTCAAACACTCCAAAGCGTTTGCCTACGCAGACGACTTCATAATAATAAATGCTTCCGATGAAATGGAGACTATTCATCAAAGAACGCAGTACGACTTGGATCAAATTGTCAAGTGGACCCATGACTACAAAATGGAAATAAACCAAGCAAAAACAAAATTCATGGTAATCAAAACTAAAAACAAAAACATAAGCACCATACCAAGCTTAAAAAAACACACATTTGAGTGTCTACACAAAGACAATGAACAAACCGTTAATTGTAGCTGTGAAGTATTGGAAAACATAAACAATTACAAATATCTTGGTATTCACATTGACAATAAATTTACATGGCATATTCACATAATCTCAATACTCAAAAAACTCAACACTTACACTTACATTTTCAACAAAATCAAAAATTCTTTTCCTTTAAAAGCAAAAATCTTAATTTATAAAGCTTTTGTTGACTCAACAATAAACTACGGCATAATTAACTGGATACATGCTAACAAGAACGAAATAGACTTAATAGACAAATCAATAGATAATATATTAAATCTAATCTTCCCTAATTTCAAGCAAATGTCACGCTCTGAAAAACTTGATATCCTAAAAAAGTACAAAATATTATATCCACGACAAAAAATAATATACACAATTACACTAAAGAACTATTTTACTCTTCTAAATAACACCGAATGCACAACGCACTATCCAACCAGAAACAACTTCTATAATAAACCAAAATTTGAACAACCCCGAAATAACTACGGATTAAGATTAAAAAGTAAAACAATAGTAAACATATTTAATCAATTTGACAAAAATCTAACCAACCTAACAAATTTTAAAGACTTAAAAAGAAAACTCTTTAATTACATCACAGAAAACAAGATAAAATGGCTCAAATAAGTACATATCTTTAAAATCCAAACTCCAGAAAATATCTCGCTTTTGTACAGAACTTCTCTAGAACTTCCTTAAAAGCACCTACCTAACCAACTATAGCATTGGTTATAAAAAAACAAAAACAAACAAACAAAAAACAAACAGGAAGTTGTAGCGAGTAGCAATACTTAAATACTTATCCTCGTATTCTTGAACTTTTATGATATTAATGTATATCCGTACCATACGTAACTATTTTAAATTTACATTTAAATACATATCCTCTTATTCTTAACTTTTATAATATTAATGGATATCTGTAATATATGTAAATATTTCAATTACATTTAAATATATATCCTCTTATTCTTAAACTTTCATAATTTTAATGTGTATCTGTAATATATATAAGTCTGAACATGCACATATGTGTATTTACGCTCCTGTGTGTGTATATTATACATATACACAGAGACATATACACATGTCTGCATCTTCATATTAGAGTGAATGTTCCTAGATATTTTGCATTTTATTGATTGTACTTTGTAGATATGCAGATTATATGTACATTGCATCATATTATCAACCATAAATTAATCAGATTGTAACTATTAAACTCCAGAACCTACTGACAGGGAAATTTCCCTAGTAGGACTGTAAAAACTCAAATTATATAAATAAATATAAAAAAAAAAAAAAAAAAAAAAAAAAAGTAATCAAGTAATTATTAAGTCACTTTCTCATCTTCATTCATTGACTGAGTTATGTTTCATTCAGTATTGCTTTTCAGCTGGTGTTATGCTCTGGAACTTCATAGGAGTTGGTGTAATTTAAATTCAAATTGTGAATACTACTATAGAATTAATCAATTCTGCAAGCTTAAAAGGTTTTTAAAAAACATGCCTTTATTGTTGATTTGGAACTGAAAGGGAAAGTTAATGGGAAACAATGCAATAGAAGCTCTGGGAAAGAGTGCCAATTAATATTTATCAGAATAACATGGTTTTAAATTAATTTTCAACTTTATATTTCAAAATTTATATTGAAAAAATATTACATAGCTTTGTTGAAGAGGCAGTCTAGAATGTGCTTCAAAAAAATAATTAAAAAGATTCTACTTTAATGCACTTCCATTTACTTTAAGCATTCATAAATAATTGCTTATGTATTAAATTTTCATTATAGGTCTTATATATGTTGTTGGAGGATTATCAGAAATGAATACAGAATTAGATTTGGTTGAACGATACAATCCAGTTACTGAAGAATGGACCCAACTTAGAAGCCTGAAAATTAAGAGAGCTCATGCTGGATTAATTGTTATTTATAATTATTTATATGCTATTGGTGGTTCCCAGTATTCAGGTGATGCTCTAGATTCTGTGGAACGATATTCTTTTGAAAAAGTAAGTTAAAATTCCTAATAATTTACATAAAGAAAATGTTATGTGAATTAACTGCCCTCAGTGTCCAAATAACTGAAATTCTTTATTTGTGCATTGTTCATGTTTCTTGGGTGATTTTGTGAAAGTGCAGCAAAGTATCAGGTGACCGTAATTAAAGCATTCCTTTCTGTAGCTCCAACTAATAGATTATTTGAGACCTGGGGAAAAGGATTCCGTGAAAAAAATTTTACTTCCAAAATCTTCCAATTGGGTGAAACATTAACAAACGAATATCTAAGTCAGAGCTAAATGGAAATTTTAAATTTTCATGTTTGCTCTTTTCAAAACACTAAGCCAGAAAAAGAATTGGCCTGAAAATTTTTTGGCAAATTAAAAAAAAGTGCCGCACTGCACCAGAAGAGCAGAAAATTTGCATTTTCTCAGCATCAAGAGCTGTAAAGGCACAGTGCAAACTTCTCAAAGCGTATTCTATTTGTTTACTGTTAAAAATGCATCTCACTCTGCCTGAATGTGCTCTAATAGTGAAGTTCTTTTATCTTAAAGGATTCAGCAGTCATTCTGCATGAATTTTGACACTATAAGAACTTATGTAAAGGTACTTTGTTACCTGCCAATTCAAAGGATGATTAACAAATTTAATGGAACTGGATCCTTGCAAGTTAAACCTGGAAGATGAAGAAAACCTGCTTCACCTCAGATAGCAGATGAAGTTCCAACTGCTGTAGTCAACCGATCCAGGGTTAATGATGCTTGAACTAGCAGTGCATAGGGAATATCAAGGCAACAGGATGTCCCTTTTTTCACTGTGTGAAAAGTTCTTTGGAAACTAATCCACAATTATCCATAGAAGATCAGCTGGCAGCTGCAAGGAGATGAATCTGGAAAAACAACAGTCATTTGCTCTACCTTTTTTGGCTAGAATGGAAGTGAATGATGCCTGACCATAGAACATTGTGGGATTTGAGACTTATTTTTATCTTGACTGGACTATCAACACTCAAAACTGCCACATATGGGCTTCAGAAACACCACACATTATTCAGCAAATTTCATTGCAGTCACTGAAACTCACCGCCTGTTTTGGTGTTACTTCAAATTTCATCATCTAGCATTTTTTTTTCGAGCATTGCACTCATCAGGAACAGCGAACCGTTCTGTTACAGCACACAGATATCGTCATATGCTGTACAGTTTCATCATCTTCAATTGCAGTAAAGTGGATGCCTGGATGAGAGAATTTTTATGGAAGATGAGATTCCCCCTCACATTGCATGACCAGTACAGGGTGGTTACCTCAAGGCAAATGTCTATCGACGAAGTGTCCCCTAACTTGGCTGTCTTAAAAGGACAACATAACACAGCTTGTGGTGGAACATTATTCACGAGATGTTGCTTTCTGCAGTCGAACACAGTGTGTATTGAATGCAATTTCTGGTCCAGATCAATAGAAATCACATCAAAAATCAACTTCATCATCATCAACTGTGAGTGAGTTTGGAGCTTTGGCAGCATTTCCTCTAACACATTAGTTCAGTTTCAGCCTCAGTTTTTGAAAAGAACAAACATAAAAATTTGAAATTTCATCTTAGCTTTGTCTCAGTTATTCATTTGTTGATACTGTGTCATTCATTTCCTCTTGTACAATGACACATTTTACCCATTGGCAGATTTTTGAACTGTTTTTTTTTTTCACAGAATTTTTCTCCCCATGCCTGGAATAGTCTTATTTCCTAATTCTGATGGCATTTCGCTTATTAGTTGGAGTACAGAGAGCTCTGAACAGGGGATACTTTAATTATGACCACCTGCTATAATATATACTTACAAATTATGGATTACTTCCAGGAGAACTTATTGGTACAATCAACCTGAGTTGCTCAATATTCAACAGCTCAAAGTATGTTAGGAGTTATGAACCTCATGTTTGGTTATATCAGTAATATTCCAAAAAGCAAAATAACAACAGGGAAAAGTGTAGTAAAAAAATTGACTTCATTACATTTCCCTCAAATGTTCGACACAAAATACAGTTAATTAAAGGAAAAAAAAGCAACAAAGCAACTATACACTAATTGATAAAATACTTTATGTATCAATCAAAAATAAT
The DNA here is from genome assembly GCA_023159025.1 of Thereuonema tuberculata. Taxonomy (NCBI): domain Eukaryota; kingdom Metazoa; phylum Arthropoda; class Chilopoda; order Scutigeromorpha; family Scutigeridae; genus Thereuonema; species Thereuonema tuberculata. The sequence goes on from JAFIDM010009631.1 coordinate 2,329,891, forward strand.
GGAAGCAAACCAATCTGTCCCCTTAGTGCCAGTTCCGGTTTGTGTTGAGGGAACTACTCATGGAACATTCCTTTTTCCGTAGGATAGCCTCCATTGGTGCTAAACTCCCGCCCATGTGTTTGCCGTGCATGGGAAAAGGGGTGGGGGATCCAGGCATGCTGCTTTGGCCCCCACATTTGGTAAACGGGAGGTCTCAGGGTAGCCCACCTGTTATCAATCAGCCTGCCACCTCCTGCTACCTCGGTAGTAGGTTTTGGCTAGGGTCAACCTCATAGTCTGGGGGATCTCATATTTTCCTTTCTGTTTGGGTATAGTTTCTTGTGTATCTCTGGCATTGCCTTGAAATTATTTTCTGCCCATCATAACATCCCCTTGTTGGAATCCATAGTGGGTGGAGAGCACAAACTCTGACTTTTTTCTTTTTTCTTATGGCTTCTTCAAATTTTTCAACATTGGAAAGCAATTGTTCAACAACGTTTAAAAGCCAATCACTATTAAACCAATGTCTACCCCTATCTTTATCATATTGCACTCCTTAACTGACAAACTTTTGACATATTTCTCTCCCTTTTTAATTTCCAAAGCACTACTTGGAGTTACATCAACAATAGATGTGCCTCCAGAGCTATCAATGGAACTAATATGTGCCAGGAAAACATCCCCCACACCATGACACTGTCCCCACCGGCTTGAAGAGTTGTTGTGAGATACGACGAGCCCAGGCATGCACACAGCAGGGGTGTACCTAATAAAGTGGCCGGACAGTGTATGTTCATGGATAAGCTGCATATAGAGGCAAGACTATCTGTCCCAAGTGGGGAGAACTTTCACATGGTACAGACCCTTGTACTTTACCTATTAAGTATGCCAGTTACTTTGGTGACCATCCTTTATACTCCAGGGCCTGTCCTCGCTGGCAGAAGAAAAAGAGATATAGACTGTCTGTGTCAAATACTCTCTTTCTTATCCCAAGGCTAAGAAGAGAATTGCTACACACTTGGCAAATATGACCTTTTCATCTGTTGTTCAGTCGAAGCCTACCTCTTCCATTTCCTGCCAGACTGACATTACCTGCTCTCCTCGTGAGTCTTACTCTACTCTCATTAAAACCCTTACCGCTCTTACTACACAAGTTCTGTCACAATGTAGTTCACAATCAACAGTTTTGTTTTTGTCAGTATCTTTGGGTCCAGCTGTTACCCCAGCAGGTCTAAACTTCTCACAGAAGAATCCATCTGTGCCTCAGTGCAAGCCTTATATTTGTTCACATTCACTTTCATGTTCACCATCTTGTGGCATTTCTGTCCAAGATGGTTTTAAAAAGGAGATATGGAGGACATCTTAACAATTCCATCTACATTTGGGCCAATACCACCACCTGCACACTGACAGCCAATTTCTTAAATTTTAATTTCAATTACGACCGTCATCTACTGGAACTGTAGAGTACTTCACTCCAACATCAATGACGTTAAGGCCCTTCTTAACCATCTTGTCGTGTGTGTGTGTTCAAGAAACTTTCTTACGGGGAACGACATCTTTGCTCTTTGTAGTTATGTGATTCTGAGCAAACTGATACAAGAGGAGGTGGAGTTTGTCTCCTCTTCCGACATGACACTCCATCCTCTCCTATTTTGCTTACCACTCATTTGGAAGCTGTCACTGCTCACCTTTCAACAGGCAGATTACTTATCATCTAGAGTCTGTATCTTTTTTCCCACAACACCTGTTTCCCTACAGATCTCAACAATCTCATTGACCAATTGCCACCTACTTTTGTTATTAGTTGGAGACTTCATTGTTCATTCTAAGGCTCATCTTCAACAAATACCAGAGGAACTATTATTGAAGATCTCTTAGTTCAATTCAATCTTTGTATTTATAATACAAGAGCATCTATGCGTTTCACATCCTCACCAATTTCCTTCTCTGTAATCAGTTTTAGCACTGGGTTCTGCTTCTCTGTTCCCACTCTTCTAGTGGGAGATAGTTAACAGCCCTGGAGTCAATGATCAGTTCCTGGTCATTCTGAAATAACTCCCTCGTTCTGCTGCTATTTGTTCTCGATGGAAATTTGAATTGGATCAATTTCACTAGGCAGCATCTCTGAAGCACTTGAATGAGCTTTGGCTCCGAATTCAATATTATGTGTGTATTTATTCAATTCCAAATAATCCTGCTAACCAATGTGTATGTTCTCTCCCATCAAGGACAATTTTTTACCATTTGTCCTTCCATTACATCACCATTTGAACATTGGGTGAAGAAATTTGATGGATACATTGCAGTTTTTAATCTGAGAACTTCAGTAATGCTTTTCATCTTTCTTGTGGGGTTTCGGTGTTCAATGCTGAGCTTTATGTTATTTTTGTGGCTTTAAAATATGCATTCAAAGAAAAGTTATCAAAATTTCTCATCTGTAGGGATTCTGAGAGTGCTTTGCTGCCATTGTGCAGTTAGACCTTAAGGTTCACTCTGTTCTTTTATCCATTTTAGATTTGTTACGATGTTTTAAACAGAGAACGATCGTTTCCTGCTAGATTCCAGGACACGTCAAAATAGTTGGCAATGAACTTACCAAGTCTGCTGCTAGTCTGCCACTGCAATGCATCTCCATTCCTCATTCCAACATTTAGGTCTCAAATAAGAACAAATAATTACATATCTGACAACAACAGTGGGATGAGCTTCATAGTAACAAACTTCATCTTGTTAGTCCTGTTTTATCCTTTCCTAAAAATTAGAATGTGTAAAACTTGACAGGAGGATGTTCTTCTGGCATGTCTCCCAATCGGGCATACCAGACTTACACACCAATATTTATTGATTAACAAACAGCCTCTCGTATATGCTGGGTGCAGTGTTGTCCTAACCATTCATCATATTTGAATTGAATGTCCTGCTTTTAATCAACATCGTTGTCTTCATCCTCTTTTTGAATTTAGTGTTCCTTTCCATATTTCCTTGCTTTTAAATTACAATGATCTTTTACCAATCTCATTCTTTTTAAGGTTTATTCATCTGTGTGTGGCCTATCCAACTTTTTATAATTTTATTTTTACTGGTGATTTTTATATGCTTTTTTAATATATTTTTTTTGTTTGTCTTGCTTTTTAGTACTACTATTTTGTTCTTCATTTTCCTATTTTAAGAGTGTTTTATATGTATGTTGTTCAGTAGAAGGATATTCTTGGTTTTTACTATATATACTTTTTATCTATTTATTTTTTTTCCATTATACTTTTTAGCTTTCTTGACACAGCTTAGCCTAAAATGCTTTTGCTCCATAAATATCAATCAACTAACCAATCTGTGCAATTCAGAATTATGTTGATGTATCTTTTACATACACTGTCTGCTCAATTGAAAGTGGACACCCATGATATGGAACAGACGCTTTATTTACAGCGTGTCTAATAGCTCCTACTGTGATCTTTTGCCCTAAGCACAGCATCCACACGCCGTGGCATGCTCTCCACTAGTTTCTGATAGCAAGCAACCCTTCACCGAACTGCAACCACAACATAGGAAGCATGGAATTGTCTAGAACGTCCAGATACTGTGTGGATGCCATGTTCCCCTCGATCACAATCAACGGACCATGTCCAAACCAGGAGAAACACGACCACACCATCACACCACCACCGCCAAATGTCACTGTTGGGATGCAACTCAGGTTGCAGCCGTACCCCTGGCAAAGCTCACACTCAGATGCACCCATCCGATCAGTAGAGTGTGAAGCGTGATTCATCGCTCCACATAATGCTCTTCCAGCAGTCCATCAACCAAGACCATCGCTCTTTACACTAGGCCACATGATGCAGGGTGTTTACAGGGGTGAAGTTAGGCTTGTGGACAGCAGCCCGACTAGTGTACCCTAAGGCATGGAGCTCCCGACAAATTGTCGTGGTACTGACAGTTGTTCCCCTTGCCTGCTGGAAGTCCTGTCACCATTGTTCTGCTGGAACAGTCCTGTTCTGCTGTACCAACCGCTTCAGGGCCCTCCGGTCTCTATCGATCAGCATGCTGGCTCGGTCACCTCCATGACATCGTGTTTCCACTCCTTTACGTTTCCACTTCGTGTTAAAAAAGCACCCACGGTCGACTTTGGTGGGTTCAGTGTTGCTCCAATGGCTCGCATACTGTGGCCACTAATGTGGCAGCCTATGACTACTCCACGTTGAAAATCGCTCAGCTGCTTTGATGGTGTCCTTTTACCTCAGCACGTGGTTAGACACCAGATAACTCCAACTACACATGATCATATTGTTTTATAACAAATATATTGAAATTATTGCCCGAAATATCATGGGTTATTCCACTACGACAGGTGTCCACTTTCAGTTGAGCAGTCAGTGTAAAATCCTGCTCATTGATGTACAGGTATTTCATTTTTGTTTTATCTTTTTCTTTTTAATCTTTAGGAAATTATACTTAGGGAATTTATATTATAGAACTTTTAAACTTATTTTTTTCAGAATGAATGGGAAGATATTCCAGCAATGAAGTATGCTCGCATTGCTCCCAGTGTTGCTGTGATTAATGGTGTGCTTTATGTTATGGGTGGTCGTACTTCAGGAGATGAATTTTCTGCTTCTGCAACATTAGATAGCGTTGAATGTTATGATCCTCAGCTAAACATCTGGTTTGAAACTACACCTATGCTGACAAGTCGATGTGAAGCAGTTGCTGTGGTGCTGTAATTTCATTACTTTAAGTCTTGTAAAAGAAAGAAAATGGTACGGGCTTTTAGAAAGCTTCAATTGAAAACTGCATTTTGTAAAATTTGTAAATCAATATAATTTTAGTAATGAAAATGATTTATTTTTAACTTTTTAATTTTAAATTAATCCAAGATGCTTCTGACCTTAAAGGCTGTTATACAAAGTGAAATTTCACTGAATAGTACATTCCATTCTTTATTTGTAAGCATGTATTATCAGCAAAAAAAAGTTAATTATTAATTGAAGCTTTTTATGTGCAGATGTAAAATTAATATAAATGACCAGACTGCACTCAGATTAAAAGGATTTTTTTTTTTATTGTTCATCTCTTTAATTCCCCACACAAACTAAATCCATTAGTAATCTAAACCCAGGTATTGTTTGATAATGAAATACCAGGTTTTTTTTCACTTCCATGGATTTAGTAGCAGCTCTGTCTCTACTAACATCCTTCTGTATTTTAAGATTCTTTTGTCTCGTAGTATCCCAATATAGGATATTTAAAACCTAACTAATGTTGTGGTAATAACCCCGCATCCAATTTTTCTGCCATTTTAATTATGGACACCTTGTGTTGCTGTGCATTTATCTCTGATTCCCATTCAATCCTTGTATGTATCGGGTCCTTAGGAATCTCATATCTTTCTTGCTTTTACTTGATGACTATCTAGTTACTTTCTAGTCTACATTTGCATTGTTGTTGTTATGATATTTTAAAAGTAACTTTTATTCTTTTATTACATTTTAATAACAAAATAATAATATTTCCCCACCATTCTATTTGAAAATGGCTTGAGAACTTCCATCTGCAAAACATCCTTTGCATATTTCCTGTGTTTGTGGGAGGAGGAGAGAAAGAACTCATTGACAAATACCATTCATTGGAAATCTGTAAATTTTTAAAATATTCTCAAAAAGCAGGCTTTCTCTGAAAAGGAACTTTTTCATTGAGTATTTTCTCTTTTGAGGGGAAAGACTTATGTCACCCAAACAGTTGGACTGAGAAGTCTTAGTGCTTAGCAGGAATTTTAATCTAAACTGTCTTTCTATAAATTTTCAATAAATGTGGTTTTAATTTCAGAACATCATCTCAAGCATATATAGGATTTTATTTCGGGTGGGGGAAATATTCCTTTAATTTGCTGTCAAACCAAACAAATGAAGGAAATAGGGGTAATCTAGACATTTTAGGTCCGTTCTACATGCACCTCTTGTTTCATTTTTTTGCCAATCTGTTGAATTGACAGAGCTATCTTAACAGTGGATGAAACAACTAAACTGACTATCAGGTTTTGGAAGTATAATATGTTTAACATGTCAAAGAACAAAAGCAAAGTGATGATAGAAAATACCAATCAGAAGGAAGATTAATAACCAACTTTCTGTCTTTTGATGGTTAGGATTATGAAATGAATAGAACAAAAAAGGAAAGGAAGCAAGAGAGAATACTCAAATTTTACAAAGTAATGACTATTTCAGTTTTTATGATGTATGGTAATGAGACTTGGGTTTTGTGGTACTTAAAATTTCTTAGAAAATAGAATAATCAGAAATGTGATATTAGAAATGAAATAAGAAACAAATCAGATGTATGAGAGAATCCAATTTTTCAAAGAAAAATGGAATAACGTAATAAAAATGGTTTATAACAGAACTCAAAAACAACTGGAGAAAGGCCTGAAGCAAAAGATGGAGTGAGAATGGAACAGGTATTTTTGCCTTTCCTTGAAGAGAGATGATCATGATGATGTAACAAAATATTATACTTTGGAAATATGTTAAAGAAAGTGACAAACAATAAGAATGTCTTTGATAAACTTTACTAATTGTTGTAAAATCTAGCAATGACATTGTTGGACTGTGTCATGTCATTGATCACATATCTTAAATACATTGATCTCTAGCAGACATATTTTTAGTTGTCTCAGTGATAACCAAAACAAAGTAATTTTTTTTCATTGCTTTTCTTCTGCAAAATTTAATTCATTATCTGTAAGAACTGATTTTCTATATACGGAGTTGTCATGATACTTTAGCCACATCCCTACTTCACAATCATTGACTCTTTTCTCTGCTGAAAAGTCTCTGAAATCTCCTCCAGGAGTATTATGGCCTAAACAGTGATCCACACTAAAGACAAATGTTTCAGTCATCTAGATGCTTATACAGATTATTAGATTTCTGCATTCTAACCATCGCTCCTGAAGCAAAAAAGTCTGACAGTATCTATTAAATATATTTATCTTCCAATGGAGCAAAGGAATTTAAACTAATAATCCAAAGTCAACTTGAAACAATATGAGATTAGAAACGGAAGTTAGTTTAACTACCATTTACATTTGAATCCCAAAAGAATTTTTAATTTTTATATTGACTGCATTCATAATTGCATTCATAATTGATTATATTTTGAATTATAGAATCTCAATTGCGTCATGCAAAGTGAAAGTACAGTGGATGGGATTTTTCAGATTTCTACTAAAAACCTACAAACTAAGGTTTAAAATTAAGGATGAATTAGAGTTATAACCCATTTGTGGGGTCCAGTGTGATCTTCTTGACCATTTTAATCACTGGGCTTTTTGAAAGCTTATAAGGTATAAAAAGAAAAAGGATTTTTCCATTCAAAAATTATGAAACTAAAGTGGTCAATCCAGAGGTGTTCAGAAGTTTATATACTACTTCCTTTTAAACTCTTCATAAAAGATTAAGATTAGAACTTCAGAGGTGTGAAAATTGTTAGGCTAAAGAAAGCTTTTTAAGAATTCACAGAAATTAGCCTTTAGTGATGATAAATAGAGCCCTTCGGTACTTTGCATATTTATAACCTTACTCTTAATTAAAATTTCAGTGTGCTGTCACATGTACAAGGTTTTTAATGTAAAGGGGCATCTGAACTGGGGGGGGGGGGGGGCAAGCTGCCCCTCCAGTTTACTGAATGGGTGGGGCACAGAAACTATCTTTGCCCTTTCCCAATAAATTGTGTGTAAAATAGACGATTTAAATAATTAAATGAGAGTTTCGCTTCATCAATATAAAAAGTGAATGTGTATAGAATCGAATTTTTGTCAAATGTATTTCTGTAAAAAAACAACAACATTGTCATTCTTTCTGGATTCTCTTCAGAATTTTCAACAGAATCTGTGCCCTGCTAAGGAGTTTTTTTTTACATTAGCTCTATTACATTACTTTTTAAAGGAAGCGCAAAGAAGCGATGACTTTTTGGAAAATATCCCTTTCTGTAATTAACAATAGTATGGGGAATTTTAGGAGACTGGTAGTTTTAACAACTCTTCTATCTTACAATTTTCTTATTTCTTTCCAAGTTGACCTCTTGACAAAACATTTTTGAGCAACTTCCACACAATTCATCATTGAAGCAAATTCACTGCACAGGAAATTATTTCAGAGATACAGATAATAAATACTTCTTTATTACCTTGAAATGGGGTTACTTTGTGACAGATTTACAGGTTTTCCAAATCTCCTATAAAATGAAATGCATTGGCGCAAAAGTAAATGCATCGTTATAAAGTTCAATGCCTACTGGCCAGGTTCTTATGAGCCATAATGTCCAATCAGGTTTTTTCAGCCACTGAAAATAGTTCAAAGTTGTCATATATTCACCCCACTGGGTGGAGTGACTTTGTGACATGTGTTCTTTAATACAGGAAACCATTGCTATTCAAGTTAACCAATATGTCACCCCAGACTTGTAATTTAGAACATTTTAAACACAAGACTACGTACCCACTATAATATTTCAAAAAATTATGAAGATAGTCATCAATTGCAAAGGCTTTTTTTTGTACTTGCACACAATTAGTTACATTGAATTACATCTCCTGTGTTGAAAACATGACACCCTCTCACCACCTTTACTGGTTTCATGACCCCTACAACATTTTCTCACCCAAAGTCCTGACTATCTTCTTCTTCGATTTCATCTTCACTGGGGCTGACTATCTTCTACTTCAGAAAAGATAAAGACATTGTCTACTTGAGTGGATCACCGAAGAAATTTGACGCTGATTTTTCTGGGTTTAAGACTTCACTGATGTATCTTTTCTCAGTCGAATTTCTGGGTCCTTTAAATGCAAACTCTACAATGATAAAATCCCCTAAATGTAGCTCCTGGTCATGGTGCATTTCAGCGATGTTTTCACTTTCACATTCTGGTTCGATTTCATCTTCACTGGGGCTGACAGATCTAGATCCTTGAGATTCATCATCAGTCTCATAAGATGAATTGTTAACAGAGGACGATGATGATGCTTACACTCTGTCTCTTCTTTTGTCTGGCAGTCGATAATCCTGGATTTTTACCAATATTTTGTGACTGGGCACTTTCAACATCTTCAGCTGTTATATTTTGCCCTGGAGAGACATTTAGCTTTCTTCGTCTAATCCTACACGTTTTTGTGACATCTTACCAGTGTTTTGCCGGCTCTGTTAAAAACGCTTCTACAATCACCTTAGTTGAAATTTCTAAGTCTGACAATAATGCAACAGGTAATTTATTAAGAACTGTGGTTCTATCTAGTGGATGAATTCCAGTTTTTTTTAATCCCTGCTTTCAGGTCAGCAAGACCGTTTTCAAATGAGTCAAACAGATCACGGAGAAGATGAGGAAATTCGTCCTTAGGAATAGTGCCAAACTTCCTTCCAAACGGTGTTTTTTTCCAGTCATCAAGCACCTTGCGCCATCACATTTTCATAGGTCTGATTATAGCTACATCGAGTGGCTGAAGAAGGCGAGTGGTGTTTGGTGAGAAAACTACAAATTTTATGTCGTTCTCTTCACAGCGCCGTAAAAATTCGAGACTAATGTGACTACTTAGATTATCATGTATAAGATCTTTAGGTCCAGGTTGTTTTTTTGAGAATAGATAATATGGTTTGTAAAAAGCCAGTTTTCAAAAATGTGGTGATCAAACAGCCAGATTTAGAGCGGTTATAGATCACTCTACGAGGACCATTCTCACATCAAGTATACCACAGCTTTTCTGCTTTGTAACAAACATACAATGATGCAAATTCGCCAGCAGCATTGCCGCAAACCAAAACTGAAGTGTCTGCCTTTGTAGAATTTCTTATGCTTATGGGATACTTAGTACCCCTCCTGGTGATTACTTTCTTTGCTCCAGAGTCGTCCACTAAATTACTCATCATAATTCCACAATTACTTCTGGAATACCATTGATTTCATTTTCAAATTTTCGAAATAAATTATTCCCAATGTCACCGTCCGTTGCCGCCCTGAAGTGAGATATATTTTGCGACAAATGTTGAGATAATTGTGCTTTGTGCCGTTTTGGAAACAAAATGCCCCAATCTTTACCAGGCATGTTGTTAATAAATTTTGGGACATTCCACCGTATCCTGTCTAAATATGTTTTGGCCACAATTCAAAGGTAAAAAATAGAGATTGGAAAGCCATAAGTTGACATTGCTGTAGCATGATTAACAAGTTTTCATTCTTCCTCCTCAGTGAAAAAACATTGTCCACCGGCTTGCACACATACTGGCACTGATTTCATCGGGATTTGTTTTTTTAAATGCAGAAAAGCATGTTCTTATGTATTCCATACTTGTAACAAAAGTTTAATTTTACTACAGTCCTTTGTCTAACTCTAAGGAGACTTTAATTAATTGCGAGTCTTCACCATTGTTACATTATCGGGTACTTCCTTTGTAGATGCTTGGTGCATGGATAGTTTTTTGGATTTTACATTGCTTATTGCTTTTTCTTAAAAAGCATCATCAGTATAATTCCGGTAGGGTCTCACTTCAATCTATCTCGATCGATTTATTTTAAAAATCTCGGGAATATTATATTAAAATTTTCTTTCTCAGGATATTAACTTTGTATTTAATTAATTTCAAGCTGAGAGAATTTTGGATCCAATATTTTTCCTTTTATTATTCTAACAAACTTAACAACAACAGCAAAAAATCATTTATACAACTTATTTAAAAAAAATAAAAATTAAGGATAGGTAAGTTACAAAGCGTTATAATATAGTTTGAGGATACCGAAGGAATTTACATTTCGATTGCACTTATATTTTCCCCTTTATAGAGAGGTCATCCCCATAACTAAAAATCAAAATAAAACTATACCGAGGTGAGTTGGACATGATTAGTGTAAACCAGGTAAGATACTAATATACTAAGTTTTGCTTGGTATTTTCCTGCTTAGGACACTCGATAATTTCTTATGAGCCCTCCTGACTAACTATGATCCTTCTTAGTGTTGCTGGTTCACTTTCCGAACGAATACATGGCTTTCCAGTAAATTCCGAGTCGGTAGAAATTATCGCCTATATCCCATCCAGAAAGTAACTTAAAGCACACACCAGCTAATCTAAAGTAAGGTTTCTATATTATTATCTTTATTTTCCCTCCAGAAAACTAAAGAAATTAATTTCATTCCCCACATGAAAGGAGGACTTGCCAAGTTTAATTGAGTGTCTTAGAGTTCCCTTGTACATACCAGTATCATCCTTCTTCCTTGCTGTCTGCTGCTTGAGAGAGAGATTCTTCTTTTTTTTTTCATTTTCTACTACACCTCGGGTCGGAAAATGGCCAATTTTCTCATAGGTTATATTTTTTTACCTTTTAACCCCATCTGTGAATGATGACCCCCCCCCCCCCCACTAAGAACAAAGGTTGACCTGCAGTTGAAGACAGAGTTGCTAAGCCTTTCCCACAACGCCCAGTTCTTCAAGCTGCGAGTTCTCAAACACAGATTAGGATCACCAAAGTATTTAATTTAACCTTAAAATTGTTAAAAAAGAACCATAAATTCCTTCAGTTGTCCTTAATATTTACAAAACATCTGTGATTATAATTCATTTTATCACAGAATCATGCATTAAAATTATAACAAAAGTAATTGGAATGTCTAATCCAATCTGTTAACACAAATTTACACGAATTCAAAGCTGCACAAAGGAAAGTTTGACAAACACATATATAAAACAAAGCAGCTAAACCGGACAGTACGGTACTGCCAGTCACAGTCTTCGTAACAATAAATCCGCGCGGGGTTACATGATGTTGCACACTGTCATCTCAAGATCGCAGTTAGGTAGATGAGGGTTAGTTTTTCTAGTAAAAGATCATTTTTAAATAAGCTTACCTGCAAAGCTTTTTATTAGTTAATTGAAAAAACTAAGATTCATATCTTAAAAGTAGAGCCAAGGCAGCCATCTTGTCAAAACTCGACCACAGTCCAAACCAGCCTGGTACCGTAATCTCCGGTTTCACCAACAAAGCTCTCTGTCCAACATAACAATGTGAACTTAAAAGCCAGTCATGGCAGAGATTTCATTTCCAATGCTGGTTGCTAGGTGACAGCACAGTCCAAGGTGTCATTCCCATTGCACTTGGGATTTTAAATATGAATAGTTTTGAAAATATATTCAGTTTTATCGTTTGTCACAAAGTCACCCCATTTTATGGTACTATTTTTTATTAAAACTAGATTTAAGGTGATTTAGCGTCATTATCATTTAAGAAATGGCATTTTCATTTGAAATAAAACTAATTGTAATAGAATTGAATGTATTGAGAATGTAGTAACTTTCATTCTGTTTATGTTTAAAAAAATAATAATGATACAGTATTCCCGATCAACCAAAAAAAAAAAGGATTTTAATTCAAAATTTTGTGCTTTATATAGCAATTACATCTATCTTAATTCGATTTTTGTTATTGGGAATTTATTTAAAATATGTAAGGTTTTTAAATAATGGATACAATATTATTAGACTTGTTTATATGTGTATTAATTGTAAGATCAAATAGATAAGTATCAGTGATCAGAACATATTGTGTTGTTTTGAACTTGAGTGTAGCCTATCTGCTGTTTATTTTGATTTGATTACTTTTTAGTAAGGCAAAGGTGTAAATGTCTTCCCAGGTAATTTCTTACTTTCGGTGGTAAAAAAAAAAGAAAGAAGAAAAATGGATAATAATCTGAAATTGATCTACTAGTTAATTAAAACTTCTGCAAATGAAATTATCAAAATATTTATCTGCTTTAGAATACATTGGAATAAAACAGTTTTTTGTGAATGTTAAGTGTTCAAAAATATGTCTCATAATAATTTACAGTTTTTATTATCAGAGATGGATGATTGAATATTGAAAATATTCAAAGGATTTCTTTATTTAATTACTGTACGTTTGTTAGAAAGAAGTTTAAGATTTTTTTAAAAAAATGCCTGATGTGTAATTACTTCATGTGTTAAAGGAGAAGAATAATATTGGATTATCCTGAGCAAAAATATTAAAAAAAAAAAAAAAATAGAAATTCCTGATATACATTTACAAGCAAAAAATTTTATGAAAAATTTTGAATAATATTAAAAATGAACTAAAAAAATTATTACGAAATTGTCAGATGTTTTATTAGTGAAAAGATACAATTAAATACAATAATAATAATGATGAAATTGAATGAATAAAGCAATTTCATTGGATATGGCGCACACTTTTTTTAAAGAAGGATGAGTATTCAAGCTGAAATTTTAAATTCAATTTATTTCAATTTTTTTTATTTTTTAATTCATAAGTTTCGGCTACTACACATTAGAAAACCGAAGTCTCCAACAGCTTCTGAAACTTGCGTGTGTGTTTCTTTTTTTTTCTTATTTTTTGTTTTAATATTTTATTGTGTGTTACCTGAAACATATAAATTTCAACTTTAATAATCCTTATTAAAAAGGTATGTGCTGTTTCAATCTCCTTAACTCATTCCTTATTCTACGCGTTAAAAAGTTTGAGTGAAAGTGAATGATTTACATATGAAATAACTGAATAAATAAATTTGCAAATAAAACAGTTAATGGTATTAAAAAATAGAAAGGAATCAACAAGGTCATACACACAATATAAAAAATAACAATATCTATTAATAAAATAACAATACAATCGGGTTTCGATTCGGGCTCGCCGGCCATTTTTAAGTAGAATGACAAAATACAGACTGCATGATAAAATACAAAATAATAACAAGCAGTGATTAGACAAGCTAATAACTGGTGGAGCCACTTAGTAAAAAATATTAAAATTTTAATATTAAATAACAATACCAACAATTACAGAAATTATTAACAAAGTGAATGAGCTATAACAATGGGTGAGACCAAGTTGTATACAAAATGACATCCTGGTACAGCTATTTCACGTTAATATGGCGATCATCAGCCAGGAGCAGTCATCAGTACACAACCAAGTCTCGATTAGATTTAAAAACAACAATTACAGGAATCAAATAAAGGGATTAAGATGAGTTATTAAAACGATCTTCATCCTTGTAAGGGAACCCTTACTGATAGATAGTTCTAACGGAAATTGAATCATTATAGCAATTAGGGTCAAAATTTGGAGAGATTCAAAGCACTTTCTGATAAAATGATTCAAAGTGAAGGACCTGAGACTTATCAAGTTCAAGGGAATGCCCACTATCACGGACATGACAGGCAGTCAAATCATTAAAATCAGACGATCTAAGGGCATAAGCGTGCTGGGCAATGCTCTTTAAGACCAGTTGTCGCGTCTCCCCAATGTACTTGCAGTTAAAACCCTTGCAACCTATAGCAAAAAACTACCCCTCTAGGTTTCGAGTGGTTGCTACAGGAATGAGCATTGATAAACGACGCAAGGGTAAATAAAATAGAAGAAGTAAGTTTAATATCCAATGGTTTCAACTTTTTCTGAAGGATAGGAAACAAAGTAGGGTGGAAAGGGATAGATACATCTGATGCCAAGAATAGATCTGTAACTTTTTGTATACAATTCTGATAATATATAAATAAAAACAGAATAGCATAAATGTTACGTCAAAATTTTAAAGATTTTTAAACAAACATTTAAGTACAATTGAAAGCAAGTTTAACGTCCGTAATTATTCATAAATGGAGAGAGAAATTCGCCAACCGGACAATAAATATGCCTTCGCACATTGAGCCAACATCAACGGGAATTCTGTACAGCTGTTTTATCCTTATTAGGAATCATCAGCAGAATATACCCTTGATGTTTGGCTCAGTTGCGCGAAAGCTTTACCAAATGCTTTTAGGTAAAGCTTTCGCACAACTGAGCCAAACATCATGGGTATATTCTGCTGATGATTCCTAATAAGGATGAAACAGCTGTACAGAATTCCTGTTGATGTTGGCTCAATGTGCGAAGGCATATTTATTGTCCGGTTGGCAAATTTCTCTCTCCATTTTAAACATTTAAGTAATAATCAAAAACAATTAACCCAAACATAAGGAGCCTTAGTATCAATCTATATTACTAAAATCTTTTATTTCTCTGTCTGTCTGTCTGTCTGTCTGTCTGGCGCAGTTTTCTGTGAGAATGAAAAATAGAAAGAATTTTTTCAATGAAACATCCGCGACAGGAATCGAACCTGCAACCTTCTGATCCG
>JAFIDM010009631.1:2345158-2362520 GCA_023159025.1 Thereuonema tuberculata
CATATTGCTTTTTTGACTTATCTGTCAAAACTGAACTGACTTTGACTGAAAAGTAACAATCTATATTACTAAAATCTTTTTATTTCTCTGTCTGTCTGTCTGCCCGGCGCAATTTTCTGAGAGAATGGAAAATAGAAATAATTTTTACAATGAAACATCCGCGACAGGAATCGAACCTGCAACCTTCTGATCCGAAGTCAGATGCCTTATCCATTAGGCCATAGGGACTACAACTCTCTTCATATGGTTTTTTGACTTATATCTCCTTTCCTTTCCCCCATCAATAAGGAATGTATTCAATCTTTTTTTTGAATCTCAAGATTGTTTATTTATTTCACATCAGTCAGTTTATTTGTAAATCGAAACTGAGAATTAGAACGATAATTGCCGAAACGTTGCAATATTTTAAATATTCTTACTTAACCAAAT
The DNA here is from genome assembly GCA_023159025.1 of Thereuonema tuberculata. NCBI lineage: Eukaryota > Metazoa > Arthropoda > Chilopoda > Scutigeromorpha > Scutigeridae > Thereuonema > Thereuonema tuberculata. The sequence goes on from JAFIDM010009631.1 coordinate 2,345,588, forward strand.
CCTATGTGATATTGAAAAATATGTGGGTGTACACGCCAGATGTTGGAGTAAAGAAAACAGCGTCAAGAAAGAGAGAAGCACTCTTTTTTTGAGGTGGAATACCGAAAAAATCACTATTTGCAACTCAAAAACCATCAATAAATGTAACTCAAACGTCACTGAAAAGTGACAATTATAATTAAAATGAGTGTCAAAAAAGAATGAAGCGATACTTCTATTAGATAGAATACTGAAAAATCACTATCTGTAACTCAGAAACAATCAATATTTGGAACACAAAAGCCACTGAAAAGTGCCACTTAGAATAAAAAATAAGACTCAAAAAAGAATGAAGCAGTATTTTTATTAGATAGAATACTGAACACTATTGTAACTCAGAAACCACTGAAAAGTATCATTTGGAATAAAAAAAAAAAAGAGTCAAGAAATGAGAAGCAGTATTTCATTATGTAGAATACTGAAAAATCACTATTTGTAACTCAAAAACCATCGCTATTTCTAACTCGAAAACCACTGAAAAGTATCTATAGGAATAAAAAAAAAGATAGTCAAGAAAGAAAGATGCACTATTTCTATTAGGTAGAATACTGCTCAGAAGTTAGACGTCTTAGCCATTAGACCACTAGGCCTACATTCTAATCTCTGTAAAAAATAAAAATATATCATAGATATATGATTTACAAGGTGTTTCTAAAAGCAGTCGTAGATTGAGAGAATATAGACATCAAAAATTAAATTAAAAAAAAAAGCTTTTAAAAAATTTTAGTTTTAGTTTCCTTGATGCAATTTGTGTGTGTGTGTGTGTGTGTTTTTTAATAAATAAAAAATTGTTTTCCGTTACATAAGGGAGGCTTCCGGAGCGAAGCGACGGGTAGCCGACTAGTTGGAGTTAAAAATTGTATGTTTTTCAGTATGGTCTTTTTTTTTTTTACTCTAGAAATTAAATGAATTTTTTTTTTAAATGTATATGTAAATTTTTTGAAGGCAGGTAGCGTAAGAATAAAATGAAGTCCAATCCTATTCTAAATAATAAATTCAGAAGTGTAAATTGGAGAATTAAAAAAAAAAATTGAAGGCATCAAAAAGGGGATTTTTGTAAGATTGAAAATTTATTATAACAAAATTAAATAACGATGAAAGGATGAATTACTAAATAAAACTAAAGTATCGTCAACTGGGATAACTTTGTCCCATTTTCATGTTTATTTCACAGGAAAAGCAAATAATAGTTGTAAATTAATTACAATTTGATATGGTAAGTGGTTTATATTATAGTAAACATAGTTAACTGTAATATAAACCATTGTTAAAGTATACATACAAACTTTAAACAATGTGTTACATTGTTTGAAGTTTTGGGCGAATGTTACCTTGAATTGGGGCAACTTTGACCCAGCTCTTGAAAACCAAACATTCAAATTGTTGCCATAGCTTGGGCCAATGGTTGACCATGTACAAGTATTGCCAAAGTACCTACAATAATATTGCTACCGGCGTGAGTGGCTATGGGTCGTAACACCACGAATGTCCAGCGGCTTCGGGGACTTAATGCGAGATTCGAGATAAACGTCTTCACCTCAGTGAACGTTAACCTAATCGAAGTTAGACTGAAACTTTATTTCTTTATTATCAAAATATAGTTCTGCCAAAAGTCCTAATTAAACTAGTCTTCAGCTCTCAAATGTCCACTGCGTACTCCTCTGCACAAACATAGTCCTAAACGCTCTATCTTAGGCTCGGTCGTCTCTGGAACCTTGCAGACTCAGGTAATCCTTTTGCGGCTAGGAATGGTTTCTTCGTAGTTGCACCTTTAGGCCCGGTCGTCTCTGGAACTCTGCAGGCTCAGGTAATCCTTTTGCGGCTAGGAAGAAACCATTCCTAGCCGCACCTTCTTAGGCCCGGTCGTCTCTGGAACTCTGCGGACTCAGGTAAGCCATTTATGGCTAGGAATGGCTTCTTCATAGTTGTAACGGTTTAAAGGTAACTAAATAAAAGAATGGTGACAGTGGAAACGAACACACACACCTGTAGACTGGCCACCGAGAGGGGGCGCTGGGCCTATGTAATCCCCCATCCCAATTCAGGATTAGATTAAAGATAAGGAAAGACACAATTCACAGATAGAGATTGAGAATAACTGTAATAATCAATTCAAAATAACAAATACAATATAAAAAAAAAATTAGTATCATTAAATCACACTTTGTATTATAAAGATTCAGAATCAGACAAAGCAAACAAATCTACCTTTAAGAGGTAGAATGTATCACACCTAAGCATGTAAAACACTGCAAACAAAAAAAAATGCATACAAAAAACTTAAAACGGATGAACTTCATCTATGCCGGCCGGCTATTATTCATAAACTAACATGAATAAATAATAAAAAAAAAATAAATAAACTATTGAATTAAAATGAACAATGCATGAAATGTAGGACCTAGTAATTAACAGCACTTAAGTTATTACTCACCATGAGCATCTGATACCCTTCGATTCACTTGTAATCGTTACATAAATGAATTAACGTCTGTTAGTGGGTGAGCGTTCTAACACAATTTCATTTTGAGAGAGATGAAAAATTAAACAGTTAGCTATAGTTTTGCAGGCACACTAGGTCAGTTCTCTCGGTGTAGAATGATCGAAATAAATCAAATGAAGCTACTTACAGTCTGGAGCACACACCAGACATGCACAACCTTTCCTTGTCGTCGCGACGCACCTGATCATGGAATACGCTTGGCATACCTGCTGATGAGCATGCTGTGGACAGGATTTCGACAGCAGGGCACGGAGGACTAGGCGACGAGTAGAGAAGCAGGGTCACTTCGGGATCGGATGAGCGGTTTCATCGCTGGAACAGAGCAAGGTGCTTGCTTTCCAAACTGCCGAAAACACTCAACTTCCTCCCCGGACTCTTCTCCTTGCTTTCTTCTCAAGTATCTCACTGCAGGGAGCGGGAACGTCTTCTTCTTCCCACGGATTCTCTCTGCATTTTATTGTGTCCTAACACTTCCAACATGGTTTCAGGGAGCGGGGACGCCTTCTTCTTATCCCGCAAGACTTTGAATATCTGAGCAGGCGGCCGGAGGTCTTACTTTCAGCTACGAAGCACGATTAATCCATCGTATCAAGCCTATTCTCTCTCTTCTCTCACCCCGGGGTCGTATTTATAAACTCGTGAGTTCACTAATTAATTGTTCAATAGGGTATCAATGTTAGAAAGCGCGCAAAACGATCACCCTATGCTTTCTGATAAACTAATTACTGGCGGCATGGAGTCTAATGCAATTTGCCAGCATACGGCGAGAACAAGAAAGCTAAGTTAAAAATACATATAAATATAAAAATAGGAATTAATGTTAACAGTTGGTCAAAGAAAGACACTCTCATTAATAAGACAATAAATAATAGACTCTCGCAGATTATAAATTAAGAGAATAGAGACGAAAAAACAAGGTTAAAGGGGTGTTAAAGAAAAATTACTGAACAGCAAACCTAGCACGGTTTAAGGAAAGAAAGAATAAACACAGGGAAAAAAAAACCGTGACAGTAGTCATACCTTCTTACGCCCGGGTCGTTTCTGGAATCCTGCAGACTCAGGTAATCCTTCTGCGGCTAGGAATGGTTTCTTCGTAGTCGCACTCTCTCTATCTTCCTGGCTGGAAGTAACTTCTGAACTTCGCCCACTAACTGTATCTTCTCCAGTTGGAGAGAATTGCATGGCTCTTCTGCCACCGAACTAACTTGCACCCTTCTCTCTGTGACTCTCGGCCACCAACTGTTTTGCACTCCACTCTCTGTGGCTCTCCGCCACGAACTCACTCTGTTCTCCTAACTGGAGACTGTAGTGAGGCTCTCGGCCTCTAAACTCACTGCTTAAGCTTGGTTCCAAGGCCACTCGATGCCTCGTTCCTGCCACTGGACTGTTCAACTTCGAATAGGGAAGCCGGGTTGGACGAGGCGACTTCGTGTATGGGTGAGTGGCCAAATCGACCAGTAACAATATATTATCTAATCCGAGTTAATCTCAAGCTTAATTTGGAAAAAAACAATAAATCAACATTTTTGCTATGCAAAACTGAATTTATTTGTAAATTAAGTGGAATTTTCAAAGAAAAGACAATAATAATAGATAAACAGTAAGCAGTAATCCCATCCAAAACATTTCATGTAAAATAAGTTGCCAAGACTCACACGCTCATAATGCTTTCACTGTTAAAAAGATATGACATCTCATGTAGAGCCAAGCCCCTAACTCTACAAGGCCTAACTCTACAAGCCCCAACTCTAAAAACCCTATATCTTGGTCAAAAAGTATGGCTTGGCCGTTTCGTGGCTGTCGCACAGACAATCCCATGGAGTTATGTAAAGGATATGGAGTATGCCAAGGCATACTTTTTGACCAAGATATTAGGGTTTTTAGAGTTAGGCATGTAGAGTGAGGGGCTTGGCTCTACATGAGATCTGATAACTTTTTAACAGTGAAAGCGTTATGAGCATCTTGGCAACGTATTTTACATGAAATGTTTTGGGTGGGATGAAATAGTTCCATGAAACGGCCAAGCCATACTTTTTGACCAAGATATAGGGTTTTTAGAGTTAGGGCTTGAAGAGTTAGGCCTTGTAGAGTTAGGGGCTTGGCTCTACATGAGATCTCATATCTTTTTAACAGTGAAAGGATTATGAGCATGTGAGTCTTGGCAACTTATTTTACATGAAATGTTTTGGGTGGGATTTCATTTCTTTTTGTAGGATGAGATCTGATAACTTTTTAACAGTGAAAGCGTTATGAGCATGTGTGTCTTGACAACTTATTTTACATGAAATGTTTTGGGTGGGATTATCTATTACAACTAAATTTAGTTTTAAGATTATTTAGAAAATGAATTTTTTTTTCAATACCCTACTTTTCTGTTTTTCTATTGGTCAACTTGTATATACAAGCTGTTTGCACTTTTGTAAGAAATCACATTATTACACAGTATTATTTAGGCCGAAGCATTGAGGGTACGACGTATTTCAGATATTAATAAAATCCAAAGTATAAAAGCTAGATAAATGAAACTTAGCGTATTTCATTAGTATGGTAACTGCATCTTATCCTGAAAATTTGAGCTCTCTAGTATTATCCAGGCCGAAGCTATGAGGGTTCGATAATACATAACCAGACCCCCCCCCACCTTTATGAGGGGTTGGAATGTGAAAGTTACGGATTTCTTAATTGTTTTGTTGTTTATGTGCTAATCCTAGCCCGCATACCAAATTTAAGCTTTCTAGGACTTCAGGAAGTACCCTAGAGGTTTTGATGATCATGAGTCAGTGACGGAATCGACGTATTTTAGGTATTAATAAAATCCAAAGTATAAAAGCTAAATAAATGAAACTTAGCGTATTTCATTAGTCTGCTAACTGCATCTTATCCTGAAAATTTGAGCTCTCTAGTATTATCCAGGCCGAAGCTATGAGGGTTCGAAAATACGACGAAACACTTCCAGAAAAGGTACGTAGTGCCCTTCCTGCCTTCGGCTCGTCTTTGCGGGGGCACTGCCGTGCCCCCAGATTTAACAGTCTGATATGTTTTGATGATGAAACTCAGAGAATGTTTCACTTATCCCATCAGACTAACACTATCTCAGTGTCATCTTCATCTGACGAGCTGGAGCAATGTTGTTTTCGCCTCTTTGAAGCTGGACCCTTTTTAGAAGTAGAAGGAGTTGACTTCTTTGCACAGAATTGTTTAAAAACCTAAAAAACTAGCTTGGGGTAATGTTGGGCCAAAGTTACCCCAAGACCTGGGACAAAGTTAGCCTAATGTAGTAAATATTCATTAGTTGGCAAACCACAGAATAAATCAAGATAATGACATTGAAAATAGTTGAAACAATTATTAATAACTGAGACAATTCGCTTACTTGCTCTGAATCACGTACTCTTATCATATTTACACGGCAAAGTTGGAAGACAACAACAATTTACATTGTAGTCAGAGGTGCCCCCCCCCCCCATCCCGAAAACCCGATTCTCCAAATTGACAACCAAAAAAAACGACTTTTATACTCTTTTTGACCCCCCCCCCCCAGAAATTTCAATGGCGCAGTCTGCGCCATGACTCCCCCGCGTGGACACCCCTGTTGTAGTGATACCACCGTGGAACAGCGCTGTAGTGCTGGTAAAATGAGAAACTACAAGTCTCTGCGAAGGTCAAGGCAGTGCTGCCACCTATTGGCCCTTGCAATAAATAAGTGAATAACACTCCTTTGTCTAGATACAGCACATAGAATCTTTTTTCGTTTGGCCAAAGTTACTCCAGTTGATGGTATTAGCAAATAACATTTTTTGTTTTTTGTTAAATTCCGAAAAGGAAAAATTGACAAAAGTAAAAAGCTTTAGGGAATTGACAAAAGATTCAATTACATTAACGAATTTTTTACTTTAAATGATAGTTTGCAACCCTGAAAACCCTGTGCTACTCCTGTGGTGTTCGAAAAACTGCGAAATTCGGCCACCTGTGTCAGTTTTGTCGAAAAAACCACGTGAAGGAAGCGTTTATCGGGTATCTGCACTCAATACTTTTGTAAAGCAAACTAAATTTGCCACAATTTGAGCCCAACACAAGCTCTCTAGGTCGATTGGTTGCGGAGATATAGCCAGTCAAAGATGGGCAACTTTTTCCAAAAACTGGAAAGTTATCGGTAGGGTCATGTTCCAAGACACGCACTGGGTAAACTAAAGGTTCTAGAGAAAGATCATGAGAGAAGAAGTTGTAGAGAATTAAATTAGCTGCAATTTGATTCCAAAATGGTGCCTCTAGGCCTCATAGTTTCCTCAAAAACGAAAAAACAGTAAAACATCGGAATTTGGAAAAATGAGGAAAACATTGTACTGAATCATGTTGGTATGTATTTTTTAAAAAATCCGTGCAAGAATGTAAAGTTAACATTGTGATCTGGCTCAACATTGTTAACAAGGTGATCTGGCATCGCAATGATTCAGTCAGAGCCACTATGGTGGGATACGTTAGCTACGTTTTCAACCACTTTGGTACAAACGTAGCTGTGGTGTTTGATGGATACCCACACGATGCATCTATGAGGAGCACAAAATCAGCTGAATGCCTGCGACGCTCTGCTTCTCTCTCCTGCAGTGACATGTTGTTTGATGAATCAACACCCATCAAAGTTCCCCAGGCAGAACTGCTCTCTAATGAATCTAACAAACGCCGCTTGATCACCATGATGCTTACTGAATTTGAGAGGCAGGGTATCGAGGTACATCAATCTCAAGAAGACGCCGATACTGATATTGTGATGACTGCACTCTCCAAGAGCTCATTGTTCGACCAAGTTTTCATCATTGGGGAGGACGTCGACCTACTGGTCCTCCTCAATGGCTTAAGCTCTGGACAGACGAACGTGTACTTCCAGAAAGGCGGCAGAGTTGGGTCAGAGTGCGCTCATTATACAGCAAATTCCTTCACATGTGGAGAAATGAAGGTTCCACGAGGGATGGTTGTGTTCCTGAATGTAACGTCCTCAAAAAAAAAACCCACTGGATAGATCTCGCCAGCATTTTTCTTGATCGAAACTCCAATCAGGACGAAGTAGGAAATGCTGGCGAGAAGATCTTGATGAACCTGTACGGCGAAGATGTGGGAACGCTGAACGCCCTGCGATACTCAGCATTTGTAAAATCAATAGCAACGGCCAAAGTCAACCTTGCCCTCCTCCCTCCCCACCACCACCACAGAGGCTGCAAAAATATCATTCGTGGAGGACCTACCACCAGGTGCAAAAATGGTTGGGGGTCGACAAAAACCCTTGTGATTGGGGATGGGCCACCAGCGAACAAGATCTCATGCCCATCACAATGTGCGCAGAGCCCGCTCCTCAGACACTGCTTAGAATGGTGGCTTGCAAATGCAAGAAAGGGTGCTTAGGGCCGTGCACTTGCAGAAAGGCAGGGCTCAAGTGCTCTATCCTATGTTCCTTTTGCCAAGAGCGCAGTTGCACAAACGTCACCCCTATCGTCCTGGACGAGGAGGATGAGGATGTGGACGACCCAACACCACATGACGAACCGCCTCTACCTCCAGAAAACGTCGTCCCTCCCCCACTGATCCACACTGGATGAGACCCGACCTTTCCAAAAGGGCGAAGTTCTAAACTACTGCGGTGTTTATGCTTGACTGTGTAAATAGAATTTTCTTGTTTACATTTATGTTTACGTTTATTTGTTTAGTGTATGCTTATTTGAAGCCATATATTACATCTACAATGTTAACTGCACATTCTTGCACGTGTTTTTAAAGAAATACATACCAACATGGTTCAGTACAATGTTTTCCTCATTTTTCCAAATTCCGATGTTTTACTATTTTTTCGTTTTTGAGGAAACTATGAGGCCTAGAGGCACCATTTTGGAATCAAATTGCAGCTAATTTAATTCTCTACAACTTCCTGTCTCATGATCTTTCCCTAGAACCATTAGTTTAGCCGGTACGTGTCTTGGAACATGACCATACCGATAACTCTCCTCTTTTTTTGGAAAAACTTGCCCATCTTTGACTGGCTATATCTCCGCAACCAATCGACCTAGAGAGCTCGAGTTGGGCTCAAATTGTAGCAAATTTAGTTTTCTTTACAAAAGTATAGAGTGCAGATACCCGATAAATGCTTCCTTCACGTGGTTTTTTCGACAAAACTGACACAGGTGGTCGAATTTCGCAGTTTTTCGAACACCACAGGAGTAGCACAGGGTTTTCAGGGTTGCAAACTTGGGTATAAACTACTCTCATGGGGTCCTAACAACATATAAAAAATCGTAGATACATGCGCGTTTGTGATGTTCGATGCTTTTATTGACTGGCTTACAGTGGTATGAGTCATTCTCATGCAAAACTGCACGTCTTACCACGAGAGACATTTGAATGATCACCTATTGAAGATCCAAGAGAGGATCTGTGGTAACGCAAAGAAACACAATATCGATATAATAGGACCAAAAACACACATATTTCGATGTTGTGACTACACTACCCCACAGTAATGGACCGGACACCTGCATATTTACATAAAATCAGACGAGATCGTCAAAGTGCATGTGCGCACGTGATCAGTGAGTTTCAACAGGCATCAGGGGTTACATTGCGGAATACATCACTATCACAATACATTGCGGAAGGAATTGAACACCCTTAAAATCCACAAACCACACATCTCACCATTCAACAGAACCGCCAGACTCAAGTGGTATTTGCAAAGTCGCAACTGAACTGTAGAGCAGTGGAAAACAATTTTATGGAGTGTAACGTGGCTTATCACCTTACACTCTCTTCCAGTCGGATGGACGTGTTTGAGTGTGGCGAATGCCAGGCGAACGTCTTTTACCCGAGTGCATTGTTCCAACTGTGAAGTTCGGCAGTGGGGGAATCATGCTGTGGGGGTGATTCTCATAATATGGCCTGGGACCATTCCATGTTGTTGCGGGAATCTTGAACTCCGAAGGCTACAAGACATTTTGGATAATCGGCTTGTTCCTATTCTCTGGCAAACGCTTGGAAATGACGATAGTTACTTTCAGGATGACAATGCTCCATGCCATGTTTCAGCCTCTGTCAGCAGTGGTATACAAAGATGGCTATAAAGCAGCTTCCATGGCCTGCTCAGAGTCCCGACCTAAACCCTATCGAACATTTACGGGACGAGTTAGAGCATCGATTGAGGGCCAGGGGACCACGTCCGACATCTATAGCTGCACTGGCCATGTTCTTGAAGCAGGAATGGACATAAAAATCCTTAGCTCTGTATCAAAACTTTGTGGAAAGCATGCCCCACAGGGTGGCTAATGTAATTTCAGCACGTGGGTGCCCATCCCACTCTTAAATCAGTTACACTTTCACATGTTTCCAATAAAGCACACTGTCCGGTCCATTAGTGTAGGGTAGTGTATATTGCTATATTTCCCTCTGTTTAAAATAATTACGCTATCCGAACAACAAACTTTTCTTACTGACCTGATAGTGTTGCACAGCTATTCAGTCTTCAAAGCGCAGGTGTGGGATTTCAATGAAGTGGTCAAAGCAAAGTGGAACAGAACAATATGCACATCTGACTAAAGCCACTTTTTCACATTCACGAATTGTTGGATTTTGACAACATTCATGGGATTATTTCGCCTCATGATTCTGATGTACAATGTTTACACTCTAACCCACAACCGAATGCTCCAAAAGATGGCCTCCTACAGCAGGTATACTATTCTCACAACTAGATTAAGTACTTGTTAGTGCAGGTACAACATGCCACTCTCGGATGGCGCTACCAGACAACAGATGAATTTTGCATGGGAATGACTCATACCACTGTTTTTGGCATGAGCGATTTATATTCTATGCATATTTTCGTGCGGTTCTCCGCGTTCGAGGTCACGCACTTCCCTTATTAGTAAAATCTACAATTATTGCCTGTAAACCCCTACCCCATCAAAAAAATAAAAATTCACAAAGAGATGGTACATAAAGAATTTATTACAAAAGTAAGAGAGATGACAGAAAACATTTCTAATTATCTTCAGAGAGTATCAAATTAGGAAATATTTTGGAGAGTTCAATTCTTCAATGCATTAAATACATCTTTCTTTCTGTTTATTTTTTTTTCATTTTGAACAACAAACCAGACTATAAAAAGATTGCATACAAGACATGAAACAGATAAAGTCAAAGCCTTCACATTTTGTTTAAATTTTCACTCTTTATTTCAGTTATTCAGTGTTAATCGTTATACCTGCATCTTACTAGCACAGGGTATTATACACTTAATGGCCACTTTATTAGAAATACCCCTCACTCTAACTTGGACAAGTCTGGTAGTGACACATGGTGATGTAACAACAATGAGTAGCACATAAAAGACATACTCGGTATCAAGAGAACTGTGTACAGTTCATCGGAACATGAGTAAGACAAAAGATTTAAACGACTTCGAACGAGGCATGATTGTGAAGGCAAGAAGAGCCAGTTCCAGTATTTTGGAAACTGTGAAGATCCTTGGCTTTTCTCATGCAACAGTATCTCAGGTGTACAAAGAATGGCAGTTGGGCAAAAAACTTCAAGCAATAAGTGCAACTATGAACAAAAAAGGCTTGTGGATGAATGAGGTAACAGGCGACTAGCACGAATTTTTGTGGCCACAGAAGGACAACAACATGACAGATTGCAGCTGATTACAACGCAGGTGCATCCAAACGCACAACACGACGGACATTGTCCCTGATTGGTTTTGATAGCAGGAAACCAGCAAGGGTGCCTTTGCTATCACAGGAAAACAGGAAAGTGCGCCTGCTGTGGGCCCAGGAACATTGCAATTGGACACTTGATGAATGGAAAAAGGTCGCTTGGTCTGATGAGTCTCAGTTCCTTCTCCACCATGCTGATTGTCAGGATGACAATATGGCGCAGGCAGCACGAATCCATGGACCTGTCTTGCCAGGTGACAACTCCACAAGCGGTGGCGGTGGAATAATGATCTGGGGAATATTTTCCTGGGACACACTTGGTCCCTTAATACCCCTGAAAACATCTCTTAATGCCATGGGCTACCTCAACATTGTTACTGACCAGGTGCACCTATTTATGGTTTCAGTGTTCCCGACGCAGATGGCCACTTTCAATGGGACAATGCACCCTGTCAGCATGCTCGATTGATCTCAGATTTCCACTTGCTTCATTGGCTGGTTCAGTCACGTGATTCCAACAGCATTGAGCATTTGTGGGACGAGATGGAAAGATCCATTCGAAGCCTAGAAACGCCACCATCCAATGTGAACAAACTAAAGGCTGCTTTTCTGTCAGCATGGACCAATATTCCTTTGGAATGGTTCCAATACCTTGTAGAATCTATGCCTAGAAGAATTACAGCTGTGATCAAAGCTAGAGGAGGACGAACTCGTTATTAGTAAGGTGTCTCTAATAAAACGGCCACTAGTTTTGATCTAACATTTATAATGTTTGGCCAGTGAGTATCGAAGAGAAAAAAGGTTAGAACAAAAGAAAATTTTTCAAAATTCATGTTTACATCGAAATACGCATGCCTTTCCGTCCGTCCGTCCGTTTGATTATATATTGTTGTTACGAGGGTAATTCAAAAAATGAGTTACACCTATTGCCATCTCTCGGTAAAATTGTATGAGGCAAATGGAATGTTGTGTCCCACCGTAGTAAGTGGTGCCAGCAGTTGGAGCTCAGTCGCACAGATTTGACTGATGCTGATAGGCAAGAAAGGGCAACAACGTTTGATTGCAGAAGACACTGTGATACGGGTTGATGAATTGTTTTGCAAGAGTTGCAGAGTGACTATCGTAGACATTACACAGGAAGTGCTCATTCATGACCAAATTTACTATCGCAAGTTGTGTTCAAGATGGCTTCATCGTTCATTGATACCCCAACAAAAAAGATGAAGGTTTTTGTCTATTCTTCCTTCAATGGTATTCTGTGGAAGGCTGTGATTTCCTTAGTCACATCATCGCAGGCGATGAATTCATCATTTTACTCCAGAAAGGAAGAAGGTGTCTATGAAATGGAGACACCCATCATCCCCTGTGAAGAAGTAGTTCAAAGTTACACGATCAGCAGGAAAGGTCATGGCCACTGTCTTCTTCGATCGTGAAGGAGTTGTTTACGTGGAATTTATGGAAGAAGGCACACGAATTAGGCTAATGCTGAATCCTACTGTCAAACATTAAGGTCTTTACAGAAAGCCGTGAAAAACAAGAATCGTGAACAGTTAAGCAAAAGTGTTGTTCTCATTCACGGCAGTGCCACGCCACCCAACACAAGATTTAATCTAAAGTTTTGGATGGGAGGTATGCCAACATCCACTGGACAGTCTCAATTTTCTGCCTTGTAATTTTCATCTTTTCGGCAAACTGAAAGAACATCACCTTTGGATGAACAATGAGCAGTGGAAACAGCGGTTCTACGGTGGCTGCACGACCAAGGAGAAGATTTCTATCATCAGGGAATTGAACGTTTAGTTGCACTTTTGGACAAGACAATGTTTATAGGAACTAGGTGATTATGAGGAAAAATAGTGTAAGATACTGCACTCTATCGTATTATGCTGCATATGTCAATAATAGTTTCTTGACATACAATAGTCGAGTTTAAACTTATTTTTTTAATTACCCTCATCCAAGAAAGATCTCTATTGAGTTTGATATATTGTGAACCGCGATTAAATCTTAACTTAAATTTAATTTAACTAATCAATGGAAGGCAAAATCAACTAGCATCGCTAATCTGGTTCAGCATTTTAAAGAAGTTAAAAATAAAGTTAGAGACTGAGATCTTGACTTGAGAAACACTCATGGGCTCATAATTGGAGTAAGAAAATAGGACGAACAAATTCAATAAGGATAAATTAAACACTTTAATATAATTAAAAATGAGAAAAATAAATATTTACAAAATTCCTAAAAGGAAGAATACAAAAATAAGTAGTAAAAATTACAGATTTTAAATTACCGGTAATTAATCAAATCTTAAATTTCCGAGGAATGAAAATTTCGTTGAATAATTTCCGTCAAAAATAAATAAAAGGGTTATGGCATTCAAATAAATAAATTATCTAACTTATGAACAAAAATTAAATTACTTAATTACCAAAAAAAATCAGTAAGATTACTCTTCATTTTCTCTAAAGCATAAATACAAAAACTTGGCTTCAATTCAATTACTCTTAGTACTTACGAAACTTGCATTTTTACTTATGAAAACCTCTTTGTTCAGGATTTCTAACTTATTGTTGTTTGGTGAACGACCCTAATGTGCATCTATTAAGCGAATTTAAGGCAATAAAAAAAACGCAATGCTCCCGTGTATTGGGACATGATATTGCCAAAAATAAACCACAAAATAATTCAACAAAATCAGATGCAATCAGTCCGTACCCAATCAAACTATTTTTCCAGAGATACAAAACTTGCTTATCGGTATTTTCCACTTTCCGCCTGAATGAACGACACTGATGTGTATCTATTCTGTGAATTAATGGCAAATGAAGATATTCACAATGCTCCCATACATTGGGACATGAAATGCCAAACAAAGGAATTCACCAGAATCAAATACAATCAGTCCATACACTTCAGCATAAATTACCTGTGATGCATTCTGTCTCACAATGACGTTGTATAGTGCGTGTCCAAATGTAGAGAGAGATATCTAGTTATCATTGCCAGTCCGCATGCCTTCCCAGAGAGAGAGAGAGTTAAACTGATTTTCCCCGAGTTTTTATACCCGTAATTTTAACAAAGAACCAAACAATTTCACTAAGTCACAAAAGATGAAATCTACCCTTTTCCCAGAATTAGAATACCATTTCACCTGGTGGAAATTTGGAAATAACCCGGAAGTGCTAATCCCCTTATCGAATGCCAAACGTGATCGGATTAGACTTCGCTACATTCCATAGTTACATTTCGAAAGTTATACAGTTTTTTTTAAAACAAACTAAAAAAATAATAATATTAAATTAACCACATGTTAGTTCTAATTTTACAATTACACTCATAATTAATCATGTTTCTTGTCCAATACAATTTTCTTCTTCTTCACGTGCCATCTCCATCCAGGAGATCGGCGACCATGGTTTCCATGGTTTACAATAGGGAAGTTTCCGTGGTAAGGCCCCAATCTTTTCCACGTTTGCAATAGCCATCTTACTAGGCTCGGTCTGCCAGCCATTGACCATCAATTGGTTCCTCTGCCTGCCAGTTGTTCTGTGCTGCCGTTGACATATAAACTGTTCTTCCGCCATCACAGAGCTAGATGTCGTTGCATTCCCAACATCTTTTAAGAAGTCGCCGTTGATCAAAGATTGATTCTTCCGCCGGCCTCTTCACCAGTTCAAATTTAGCCGCTTACAGAGTTCCCGGGGATTCCCACAGGCTATCTCTTTCTCGCGTTGTCCATCCCCCACCACGAGGAGGTAAAGAACTGAACTTTGGGGGACCAAATACAATTTTATATTATTAAATTATATAATCCAATAAAAAATAATTACACAATATTTACAATTTCCACAATATATTGAACCAAAGAGCTGGCGGCAACAAACCTACTGTTCATTATCCGTTCATCTACAAACAAAACCTTAATTTTATAGATAGTTTTGGTGCTTATAAGGATGGTCTCCATTAATCTATTTAAATTTTCAGACTAGTAGATAACGAGCTAGGGGCCCAAAACAGTCAACGTAAATGAATGAATAAAGCTTTTTTATTAAACAACTTTTTATGGTAGACTATGTTAACATGCTGATATTTTAAGTTGGCATATCTATTATATTTTATTTTCTGTAATGCATCATTTTTTAAAGTGTAGATCACGTTAAATATTAAAATATGAGAGTAGTTTACATTTTCATTTGAAGACTTTTACTCATCGATAATCAGATGAACAATTCAAAATCGATTCAGTTAAAGATCATATACGAATTACTATTTTTGTCTAGTTTCTCTCAGCTCGCAGATAGATATCAAATCAATTTTGAATTACTTATCAATCAAATTTCAAGAGCAATTACAATTTGTTATTGCACATAGCTAAAAAATGTAGGTGAGTAGACAAACAGGTCAAGACATGCACAATCGAATGTGACAACGGGTGCATCTATAAACGATAACCGCAGTTCTGCTTACTTTTCTCCTTAGAACCACGCTGTCTATAAATCCAACGAAACAGAAATCGTTTCTATAAACTCTAACCAGATGCGCGGTTGTAGTAACCAGGATTGCCTGATTATAACCTATACTCAGAACTATCCATTGATAGCAGCCGACAGCATTCCAAATCAAATGACAGAATTTATTTTTACTTTTTTGTTGTAGTTCCACATGGCTGGTGAACTTAATTCAATTTCTAACAACAGATTCTTTTAAGAATGTCAGCCGTCTTGTAACCATGCCGTCTACAAACGCAAAGGTTCGGGAAACGACCACAGCATAACCAGTCACGTGATAACCAGATCCACGTTTAATGATCGTTCAGTTGTGTCGTCACAACCTACGTCACAGTTCAAACAGCCTGTTGCTAGGTTCAGTTGCTAGGGTTTTAGCATTAAAATTAGTTACGACCAAGCAGATGCTTATTTTGGTTTTTCTTTGAGAAAAGACACAAAAAATATTAATAAATTATCAGAACGCATTTTTAATACTTCAATAAAGTCCACATTAGGGTTTTCCCACTTATTTTTGTGAATTTTAGGAGAAATATTGATGCAAAGTCACGAGGAGCTGTGAGGAGCCATGACGCAATATAGGCGGACCGCACAGAGACCTCCAAGAAAGACCCCCGATTGCCAGCGTCGAAGGCCGTCCCGGATTGGCCAATTATGCCGCGCTGTGATTGGCCAAGCCGGGAGCTCTCAGAATCAGAGTTCGTCTCTCCCCTTCCTAACGGACCACGCCCTTCCTGACGGACCGCACAGGAAACTCTGAGATCGACCTGAATTTGGGAATCCAAATCCCGTATAATATTAACCTGGATCCGATCTATATGTCTTTGAACTTTATTAACCTGGATTTCAGAATCCTGTAACCTATATAAAATTGTATATAAACTAATTAATTGTAAATAAAAGTAGTAGACGTAGTGTGTAATTAAGCTGAACCCATGACTCTGTCCCACTCAGTTTTGACCACACATCAATATCTAGACAAAAAAGCTGTATTTATACTTTATAGGTCTTTTTTTTTTTGAGGGATTTCCCCACTCCGGGATGAGAATATCTCGATATTTCGGCCCGGTGCCTCGGGCCATCTTCAGGAGATGTATAATTATGTTTAGTTATATATGTATATATAACGGCTTTATATGTTTAGTAATACAGGGTTAGTCAAAATGAATAGGACAATAAGAAAACTATTTTTA
>JAFIDM010009631.1:2362920-2400188 GCA_023159025.1 Thereuonema tuberculata
TAAAAATAGTTTTCTTATTGTCCTATTCATTTTGACTAACCCTGTATAAGTTAATTTTATTCTTATATTCTATACTTTGCAAATGATTGATTGAAATCTTTGCTTTTCGAAACTCGTAAAGGATGCATTTGAGTTTTGCCTGTTAGATTATAAAGCCTAATTTTGAAGTTTATATTTTTATTGCTTCTTATTAAGGGATTTACTTATTTTACTTTATGCTTTATATTATACTTTAACTCAATATTACAGATTTTGCTATTTTTAATTTTAATTTTATTTTTTAATATTAAATATTTAATAAGTAATAAAGTAAACAGTTCCATCTTTATTGCTTATTTCTTATATTAGTAATTTTTATATTAGTAATTTTTAAATTTTAGATACTTTAGTCGTGTTTTTAATTTTTAATTTTAAAGGGAGAAAAGTCTTTTAATATTGGATTTTAGTTTTCAAAATTGTTTCTAAAATTTGCCGCTGATGACATGGTTGGTAAATTTATTTTATCACCATAGAAACAGTGATCTGATCTTTGTATTGGCATTTTCAGGCAGTGATTTGTTGTTGTTTTTTTTTTAATGTAAATCATTCCTAATAGGTATTTCTAAAAGAGAGATACCTGTGGTATAGGTACTGAAAAGTTAATCTAATTTCAAATAAGTAAAAGAAAAAAAATAAGATTATTAATATTAAAATTTAAAACTACCATCAATAATATCTATTTTTAACCTGACTAATTCTTTCAAAATTATAATTTTCCCATTTTAATTGATTGAAAAGAATATAAAGGATTTGATTTTTTTTGTCTATATCCCATATTATTATTTATTTTTGTAACATTAAATATTTTTATCCAACCTTTTCTGGTGTTGGTATTGTGATGAGTTTTATATTTGCATTTATATATTTATTTCTATTTATGTATTTCTATGTATTTTATCTTTTACTTCTTTTGCAAGAATCACTTGTATTATTTGAAATTCCAACCGTTAACGAATATTTCTGTTTTGTTTACTTTTAAATCTCAACGGCTAGAGGTGCTCCCATCATGCACCTTAATTTAAATCTTTCCGTTAATTTCAGTTATTATTTGAACCTTCCAATCATCTGTTTCAGCCCTCTAGCCAATCAGCAACCATTGTAAATAAACTTATATAAACCCTTGCACACTTGTAAATAAAGAGAACCTAGAGAACCTGTTCAGATCTATCCACGAACATCTTATCTTATTTCCACGAACCAGGGCAACGAATAAATCACCACAGTATTATTTTGTAAGTTATCTTTTTTGTTTTTTGTATCAAAAAAATTCTTTATCATATTGTTATAAATAATTTTTTCATTTAATAAAAGTATTTTATATTTCTTTCTTATGCTTTGTTGTTCCTCAAGTTTTTTGTTTTTAAAGACAAAATAACATCATTACGTAATTAAAGATCTTGAGAATAATTTTATCTATATTTTTAATTTGTTGTCTGTTTATAAATATCCAACAGTCCATAATTCAGTATCGAATCAACATATGTCTTATAAACAACCAATTTCTGTTTAAAAGGAAACATATTTCTAATGTGATAGAAAAAATATAATAAGGTATTCAGTCTTTTTAAGATATAATTATAGTGGGAGTTCCAAGAAAATTTGTCATCTATATAAATGCCAAGATATTTTTGTTTGTGAACACTTTCAATTGTAGTACAATTACATGATTTAATTAAATTATTTACTTTTTTAGAATTTATACAATTTTCATCGTGAAGTTGTAGATCTAAGTTATAATTTAACCTTTTATTTTTATTCTTAATCACAATAATTTTTGTTTTATCTTTATTTATTGTCATTTTATTATTCCTTGCCCATTTTTGAATATTATTAATATCATTTTGCAAAGAATTAAGAGCATCTTCCTGGTTCCTATCATGAGTCATCAAGAGTACATCATCCGCATAGATATATATCTTTGAATACTGGATGCAATTGTTAATCGAATTTATAAAGATATTGAAGAGCAAAGAACCCAAATTTGATCCCTGAGGAACACCACATTTTATATTGAATAAGTTGCTTTTATAATTTTTTATTTTAATTCGAAATTTTCTTTTTTTTAAGTAACTTTTAATCAATTCACAAGTATCGCCTCTTATATCAGGTCGGAAAGAAAGTTCTTGCGGTTTTGAACTATCAAATTAAAATACACATATCTCGGCTCAAACAAAATTTTATTAATCAAAATAAAGACCATTGCAATCAATGCACTTTTGCAACGAGAAACAAGGTTTGTTATTCCGGTTGAATAAAATTCGGGGGTCCTAGAGGCGACAAACTCGCTGAATGCCGTTTCTGCATCTCTCTGGGATTTGAAGCATTTCTCACGCAAGAAGTGGTCGAGATGTTTGAAAAAGTGATAATCGGTGGGCGAGAGGTCTGGCGAGTATGGTGGATGAGGAAGAGCTTCGTAGCCGAATTCGTTCAACTTTTGAAGGGTCCCTTGGGCGACGCGTGGTCGGGCGTTGTCGTGCAGAAGGATAGGACCATTTCTGTTGACCAGTGCTGGACACAAATGTTGAAGTTTTTCGTGCATGACGTTGATTTGGTGGCAGTACATTT
Source organism: Thereuonema tuberculata (assembly GCA_023159025.1). NCBI lineage: Eukaryota > Metazoa > Arthropoda > Chilopoda > Scutigeromorpha > Scutigeridae > Thereuonema > Thereuonema tuberculata. The sequence continues at coordinate 2,365,525 of JAFIDM010009631.1, forward strand.
CAGCTGTAATGGTTTCACCAGGATTCAGGAAGCTGTGATGAATCAAACCAGCCGCAGACCATCAAACTCTTACCTTAACCTTCTTTTGGTGAACCTTTGGCTTTGGGAAGTGTTGTGGAGCTTCGTCGTGGTCTAGCCACTGAGCCGATTGTCATAAAGAATCCATTTTTCATCGCACGTTACAATTCGTCTGAGAAATGGTTCATTTTTATTGCGCAAGAGAAGGGCAGACGACACTTCAAAACGACGATTTTTTGACATTCGTTCAATTCGTGCGGCACCCATTGATCAAGGTTTTTTTTTTTTCCAATTTGCTGTAGATGGTTAAAAATCGTTGTATGCGTTACGGCCAATTCAGAAGCAATCTCCCAAACGGTTATGCGAGGATTGGCTTCAACTACGGCCCTCAAGACATCGTTGTCAACCTCTTGATGGACGACCACTACGCGCATCATCTTCAAGACTCGCGTCTCCGCTTTGAAATTTTTTAAACCACCATTAAGCAGTACATTCGTTAGTGGTCCCAGGGCCAAACACCTCGTTAATATCGCGAGCAGTTTCGGCAGCTTTCCGACCTAATCTGAACTGGAATAGGAAAAGTGTTCGAATTTGCTTTTTGTCCATGTTGTATTCAACACCCTGCGAAACTTCGAAAACATATTTGAAAATAAAATTAGTATCACATTTATACAGAGCGAAAAACGCACTTTAAAATGATATATAAAATCAATGCAATTGAACACAAACTTAATTGAAAATAGAGCATTGAAAATCAACATTCCCAAAAACCGCAATAACTTTCTTTCCGACCTGATACCAATTAAATAAAGTTTATCAAGTAACAAATCATGATCAACAGAATCAAACGCTTTTTTAAAATCAATAAAAGCAATGTAAATAATATTTCCTTTATTTAAATTATCTGCAATATTTTCATTTAAATTTATTAAAAGTTGCGTTGTACTCTTCTTGTTTTGATAGGCATATTGATTTTCACTAATAAGATGATTTTGTTGTATAAAATTATAAAGGGTATTTGTAATATATGTTTCTAAGATTTTTGAGATATTTGAAAGCAAAGAAATTGGTCTGTAATTTTCAAAACATTCAGCATTTCCTCCTTTAAAAATAGATGAAACATAAGCAATTTTCCATAAATTTGGATAAGTATTGGTATTCAAAATTTTCTTGGATAATTCAACTATAAAATCTGCGAAAATTTCTTTATTTTTTTTTATTTCAGTTATATTTATATAATCAATACCAACTGAATGATTTATATTTTGTTTAGTTATTACACTTAAAATATCATTTGTATCTGGTGGCAAGAAGATAATAGAGTCTTTTAACGAAGGATTTTCATATTTTAGCATCTCTTTTTTATTGTTATTTTTGTTGATTTTCTGTGCTTGTGTAAAAATTTTTTTAAATTCCTTAAAAATTATTTCTACATCATAATTTTCTAACATTTTAATTACTTCATTATTTGAATTTTTTTTATTATCAGTGACTTGTTTTTTTAAAATAGTCCAAATTTTTATATTTGGATTTTTTTCATTTTCAATTAAGTTTTTGAAATAAAGTCTTTTTTGTCTTTTAATAAAGTTTTTGATCCAGTTTCTTTTTTTCTTATAACTTTTTTCAATATTTTTATTTGTTTTATTATTTTTATATTTTTTAAATAATCTATTTTTTTCTTCAATGTGTCTCATGATTTCAGGACTCATCCATGGATTTTTAAAAACTATTTTATTTTGTTTTGAATCTATCTGTAAATTTTTTTGGTTGTTATCCTCATTTATTTTATAAAGCTTTCTAGCTTTTTTTATTATTTTTTGAAATTTATTAATAATTTTATTAGGGTTTGTATATTTATTTTTTTAATGTTAGAAGTTAATAAAATAACTTTACTATATAAGTAATCATCATCAATCTTGTAATATCTTTGTATTAAATTTTTTCTTAAATCTAAATCTTGATTATTATTTTTTTCAATCTCAAGTATTAAGCCATAATGATCTGAAATGTCGCATTCAATTATGTTAGAGATCATTTTTAGCTTTTTTGAATATAGGAAACAATGGTCAATACAAGTTTTAGAGAGAGATACTTTTGTTTTGACATTTCTTGTGGTTTTATAGCAAAAATTTTTGTAACCTAAATTGTACATAATTTGGAGGTACTTACTTGTAGTTTTATTAAGGTTACTTTTTATTATGTCGATATTTGTATCCCCAATTAAAATTATATCGGATCCTTCATTGAGATTTAAAATTTTTTAATTTTTTTTTTAATTCTTTATTAAATAAGTTTTTGTTAGTGTGTGGGGGTTTATATATCGCATAAATTATAAAATTATTTGTTGAGATTTTATTTATTTGACAAATAATATTTTCGTAGGTTATAGCATCATCTTGTTTCATAGTTACATTATAGATATTTTTGAAATATATTATTATGCCACCACCTCATATTTTTTCTCAGATTACAAATCATGCTATATCCTTGAATATTACATAACTGAGATTCTTCATCTTTGATGTTGACTTCTACTAGGATAATTATATCTATATTTAGCATTTTAAAATTAACACTTGCAATCAAATACAAGAAGTTTGACCTTAAACTTCTTATATTAAGATAGAAAATATTTTTACAATCTTGTTTAGGATTCCAATTGTTAAAATTGTCTACTATATTTAAATTACCTAATTCAATTTGATTATTTATATAATCTGTCAATTTTTTTTTACAAATTAATTAGATCAGTATCATTTTTAATATTTATTATTTTTGAATTTTCATTCTTTCTGATAAAAATTTTAGAATTTTTTATCCAGACAAATTTATAATTTTTATCTTTTGCTTCTTTCTTAGATTTCCATAGTAGAGTTTTCATTTTTTTAATAGATTCTCATTAATACATATTCTTTCATTGTTGTTACTGTTTAATATATGCTTATTCAATTTTTGTTTTGTTTGTATTTCAGTAGCCAATTGTCTCTATCTCTTCTATTGACAAATTTAATTACAATTGGTCTTCCTTTGCTTTTGTTAATTCTTCCATATCTATGGACTATGTCAATTTGTTGAAGGGGGTCGGGTATATTGAATTTTCGAGCAATTGCATTTATAATATCACTTAATTGTTCATTTTCCTTCTCTTCTACTCCTATTACTTCAATATTAAATTTTCTTTGTTGTAATTCCAGATTTTGTATGTGTTCTCCTAAATCAAAAATTTTGTTATTTTGAAGAGTATTTTCATTTTCAAGTATTTTTATTTTTTCAAGAATTTCTTTATTTTCATTATGATATGTTTGACTTCTTTCTATTATTTCATCATATTTAGTACTCATGAAATCAATTGATTTCTTTATCTCAGATAGTTCTCGGAGTATCATTTGGTTACTGTCTAAATTGTCATTGGGAGGGTTCATGTTGACATCGGGGTGTTTAGGTGTCACATTAATTTTACTTTCCATTTGAGTTTCTAAGTCTAAATCGTCTTCTGAATTTCCATAATTAGCTAGATTTTTTCCTCTTATTGTTATCCTTTTGCAGTTTTTACATTTCCAATTTTTCTTCTTAGTTGGAGTATCATAATCTGCCAGTTCCAATTCAGATGCACATTTTATATGCTGTTCCGCACCACATGTAAAACATCTCATTTCACCCATTTTCAATATTTTGTTACAAACCACGCACTTTATATTAAATTTAGTATACTCACTCATTTTCTTTGTAGGTAGTCAATCAAAGGAGAGCAATAAATATAAAAGAATTAGTAGAAATCTCAACGGTAGCTTCGAGAGCGAAAAACTGCACGTCTGCTCTTGCCGACGCATGCGCCCAAGTTTTTGAATTGGCATTTTCAAATTTCATATCACTGTCCGGCTTTATCTATATATTAGGGTGCCACTCAAAACTGAATTTAATAACGAAACCCCCTCATTTAGTTCCTTTTACTATAAATCTAAACCCCTGAAAGTTTGAAAGCATTCTGTGAATATTTATTGGTCGCTCATCGCTATTGAACATTCTATAGAAAACGCCTAATAAAAAAAAAAATCACTTTTAACTTAATGAATGCTATTAGTAGTGGTTTATTGCACGGTATTAGTATAATATATCGTTATTAACAAGTAACAAACTTCTAATAAATGACAGGAACAATAAAATGAGAATAAACATCTATCATAATTTCTGAATTCCCTTCATAATCGTGGATTTGCTCGATTTTGGATATTCTCGGCGATGTTTCTCCACGACTTGAAGTAAGAACTGCTTCTGATTTGTAAGCACTGCATTGAAGGACTGGATCTACGCGACGCCACATTCTGCTGCATCATTCACTACTTTCAGCTGCTCAATTTTAATTTTGGCTGTGATGAATCGTCGTTTGTCTGTTATATGTCGGGGTCTTCTTTCAGGAAGCCCTGCGAAATATGCAGAGCAACGAAGAGCCTCCTCATGTTTATTGACAGAGTCAGAAAGCTCCTTTTCCTTAACAGGATGCTCTGCTAGGTGGATAACCAAGGAGGAGGATCGATAGGAGAAACCTTATCTAGAGCTGCATCATCGCTATCTTTCTTTCTCTTGTAACGTCAGAATCAGAAAAGGCCAGGCCAATAAGCATTTCACTTATGTACCATAGGTGTGCAGAAAAACTTTTCATTGCAGTTTCAGCAACGAAAATTGTGGACCTTCTTATATTCCTGAAAATCTTTCAACAGTTGCAGGTCATTCCGTAGAGCTCATGGGACAGATGGGCATCTGTACCATGCCTTCAAATACAGTCTGATCACGAAGACATTAAAGATCCGTAGTCCACGTAGGTCACGAGCTGACAGTTTGAACTGAGCACGAAACAGGTAAATCTTCAGGCAATATATTATCTTTGCCATCCACCTAGCCCTATGGAAAGCTCCTGATGCATGAATACGGAATCCTACTGCGGGATCTTCTCCTAGGAAAACCAGAGCTAGTTGTAGCAGCTCTTTGTAGTCATCTCGAGGATGAAAATTGGATAATTGACAACGGATGAAACTTGTCAGATCTTTCATTGGCCCCAATTCGGAAGCAATGGACTCTTCCTTTAGGCCACTCTTGTACTCTTCTTTGTTAAGCAATTTTCAGGAGTTCTTTGGAAAAGTGTAATGTTTGGCCTACTGGAAGCTTCCATCAGCAGATCCAATACCTTTGCGATGATAAGCTCATGTGTGTGATGCCTGTGTAGGTCTTTGTTGAGCTTCTGTTCCAGCAGTACACATGCTGCTATGATTTCTGTGTTGCTATAGGTCATATCAAAGGACATCATCTGCACCCGTTCAGCCAGATCCCATTCTTGAATTAACTTATATACTCCACTTGCCTGTGCTTCTCCAGTTACATTCTCAATTTGTGGGACACCCACAAAAAAAAATCACGAAATTAATACGTTATATGGGTTTTACACATTCATTATTAGCAAGGAATATATGGAGAAATTCACGGTGTTTGAGCGATCTCTTACTATTAACTTAAATGGAAAAAAATTTTAGCATTTGATTTTTAACCCGAATGGTACAGATTGTGGGGGTGTCGTTTAAGAAATATGGTGTTTCATTTGTCTCCATATATTTTGCTGGCACCCTAATATATATACTATATATCAATTACATCAAGGTGAGCGCAGAACTAACAACTTCCGTTGTTAGTTTCTTGGATAAGTTTCTCATATTGTTTATTCCCAGCAACTGGTGACCACACTGCTAGAGAAGGAGAAGGGGCGGGAGGGGACAGCGAAAAAAAAGGAGTCCCTGGGGACAATTTCTGAATTGCGTGAGGGGGTGCATGAGAGGTGACGAATTCAATTGGTCCCTTTGAATTCAAAAACACCGTTACATTGAAAGAAAGCAAGAACAATCAAGGGTAAGAATTTAAAAAAAAAATTAATTAATATGTATATAAATATAAATAAATGAATAAGTGGAAATGATTGATTGATAGAAGTGGGCAGATTGGTAAGAGAAAAATAGTAATAATACTAATAACAGTAATAATAATAATAATTAACATGAATTATTTATATAAGAATAAAAAAGACGGATTAAAATTTGCATTGGACAGGAAGTGAAATCAGAGGGGATAGATTGAAATGTGACATGAGAGAAACGGACAAAAGCAAGAAATAAAAATAACTGACATTCGTAGAACGGTGGTGAAACCATAGGGAAAAAGATTAAAATATGACATGAAAGAAAAGTAAAGAAGAGGAATATAGGGATGGAGTTAATTGAATAAATAAATAAGAAACTATGCAAAGGAGAAGGTTAGATGATAAAGTAAATAAATAAAAAATAATAATAATTAACATGAATATATAAATAAAGAATAAAAAAGCCGGATTAAAACCTATCATGGATTGGTAGTGAAACCAGAGAGGGATATATTGAAATGTGACAAGAGAGAAAAGGGCAAAAAGAAGAAATAAGAATTGCTAATAATCATAGAATGGTGGTGAAACCATAGGGAGAAAGAATAAGCTGCGACATGAAAGGAAAGTAAAGAAGAAGAGTGTAGGGAAGGAGTTAATTGAATAAATAGATAAGAAACTATGCAGGAAGGAAAAGGATAAGAAGGTTAAAAAAAATTAATACAATTAAAAAATAAATGGAGAGAAAAAAAAGGATAGGATGATGGGAATGGAATGGAGTTCATTGGGCTCCAGGATTGAGCGCCAAAGGTGGTTAAGAAGACCTTTGTTGCTGTTGAGAGTGTTCGTGGGTTTTCAGAATCCAGTGCGTCTCGAAGGTGACATTCTGGAAAAAGTCATTTGTAGGTTGGATGACTTTCGCTGCACTCCATGATGGGATGTGTCCTGTTTCAGTGGTGTGGCGTCAGAGAGCTGTGCTTCCTCTTTTTAGCCGGACGTCATCTCGATGTTGTTTGAACCGGATTGCGAAATTCTTCTTGGTCATCCCGATGTAGGAGGATTCACAGGAAGAATCGCATGGGATGCAATAGACTCCATTAAGAGCGAAATTATTTGTTCTGGGTTTATGTTCGGTGAAGGTGTTGAGAATATTGGGTGGTGCTTTGATACTGAGATGAATGTTGTGTTGGTGGAAAAGTCTCTTAAGGTGGAAGGTGGCGTGAGGGACATATGGGATGGAGATGTAGTGGGAGGGTTTGGGATTTGAGGACTGGGAGATAATATCTCATTCCAGAGTCGGGAAATCCCTCAAAAAAAAGGACCTATAAAGTATCATGTCCCACTCCTCCTTCAGGACCAAACTATAGCTGTATTTATGCATATTTCTGAGGTTCAGACTTCCATAGATTTCGTTGCACCCGCTGTTGAGGGCTTTTGATTGGTTCACTCAAAAGCCACTCTTCAATTGCAAAGAACCAATCTGACAAATTGAAACGCTTTTATAGTATTAGACAAATGGTTGATAAGGAGTCTGGTGAAAAAGCAAGTCACTGAAAATGAAACCCAAAAAGAAGGATCTGCCGCAGACGAAACGGACAATCGAATAAAAATTGATGAAAATCCTTCAAACGACGAAAAGTAGTAAGAAAATCTGATTCTGACTACTTAAAATTCGGATCTATGTGGAATGGTGACAAAGGAGATTCAAGTACACAGTGTGTGAAATTCTCGCAAATGAAAGTATGCAAGCAAACAAATTACTGTTGAATATTGATGTTTGGTGGAAAAGAGCAGAGTACTAGCGGAATAATATACACACATTTATTTACACTGTATTTACTAATACATAATATACAGAATCGGTGGATATCGAAAAGGGATCAAAGTAATAAAAGACCTGAAGGCCGGATTCCCAGCGACGGGTCATGAGAGGTTCCTCTTCGGTCCGCATTAGGAGAGGAAGCCAATCAATCGCGTGGAGTCTTGCCCTCTCGGATCAGCCAGTCACAGTGAAGTTTCACTGACCAATCCGGTAAGCTTTTCGACTTTACATCAATATTGGGACGAAGCATGCAGGTTTGAAAAACAAGCCGCTTCATTTTTTTGAAAGCAAACTAAAAGAATTGAATAGTTCTAAAAATAAGCTTTCGCTTTTCACCAGTATTAATGAAAAAACTATGCATACCTTATACCTAGGCCTAATTAGTTTGCGAGTTGGACAATCTGGTAAGCCTTACATCATTGGCAAGTCATTGGTACTTCCAGCGATAAAAGATACTGTTGGAGTTATTATGTTTGTTGACAAGAGCTTGAAAGAAGTTGAATTAATTTCACTTTTCAATAACACGGTTCACACAAAATCGATGAAATATCAGAGTGAGTAAAATATCAGTTTATCAATACAGTTACGGCGAGTAATTTTTTTTCTCTGCAACTGGACGAGTCAACAGATATTCAAAGTTTGTCCCAATTGATTGTATTTATCCAGTTTTATATGAAACAATGAGGCTCATGAAGATATATTATTGGGTCATTCCACAGAAAACGTACCTTTTAAGAGACAAAAATATTAAAAAAAAAAATATTGACAAACAAATCTGAAATTTATTTTCTAAGCAGTATTATTGCTTCTATGAATTATAAAATGAATTGTTACATTGTTTCTTCCTTTTTCATGAAATAAGGAATAAAATAAAATTTTGATATGGACGGAGGATACACAACTGTAACAGAGTATAAGATACATTAATGAAATCTACCATATTTTAAAAGCATAACTCATAATTTAAGTAAAATTTCAATTTATTCTGAAACTGAGTGGTTAAACAGAACATTAACTTATCGCAAAATAGCAGAAAAGAAATTTACCGATAATAATAAACAAATATTCCAAAATCATAAATATTTTAAATTAATTATTGAGATAATGATAATAAACACTATATTACATATACTAAATCAATTATTGAGACTCATAGTATTTAAATAAATGATTTTGTACCCTCTGTTATGAAATTAATATCCTCCATTCAATGTTAATGTAACGGAGAATACATCTACGGAGGATACATTTCTGCAAAATTTCCCTAGTTTGTCGTGCTTATTGTGAGGTTAGCTCGTGAACATCCTTTAAAATGTAATTGAATCGTATTTAAGAATAACTTCAACAAGTTCTATGTATTTTCTCAATGTTATTTATTTGTCTAAGTTGAGAACGGAGGATACACAAAGATTAGAACCGTCTTGAGAATCCTGAAGAAACTGTTAGATAGAATATAGTTAAACCATACTATTTTACTCCAAACACAAGATAGAGCTAAAACAAAGTGGCGTCTTTTCCTCCTTCATCCACTCTTTGTGAATACCATTGCCATCTAATGGGAATTTGTTAAAATATCTTCAGAACGGAGGATACAGGGAAAGTCTGTGACAAACTTTCAAACCTGAAAACATATGTTCAAGCTAACATTTTCTCATTTTTTTTATGTCGAACTGCAGTTCACCTTTTAATGTAAGAAATACAATGTGACTCACTTATTCAATGTTTCCTTAAATTCATGAAATAATTAACCACCCTTCTGACGAAGCACTTGTGACACGTAACGGAGGTATACATATCTTCACTATTATTTAAAAATTTAATAGAAATAAAATGAAAGAACAAAGAATACCAATGTTCATATCTTCCTTCGTTTGTATTGCTGTTTATAACCACTGAAAGAAGAACTTTGAATATTTCTTCAGTAAATAATTGCCTTGTACGTAAAAAGGTACGTTTTCTGTGGAATGACCCTACTACGTGAACCAATTATTCGAGGTACTAGCAATGAAATTTTCAGAACTCTTTACACTTATGTAAAATCAAAGAAACTGCACTGGATGAATAGTGTTGGTATATATATATATACCTGTGACACGCTTTCTTAAACTACATCCGAAAGCGTCATGGGCAAACTGTGGTCTTCATAGAGAAGCATTAGTATCTAAAACTAGATCAGACAATTTGAAAAACGTTTTGAACACTGCCATGAAAGTCGTACATTTTATTAAGAGTAAATCAATATAATCACTCTTATTTGAAAAACTTATGGGAAGTTTCCATAAATCTTTTCTTTTGTAGACGTTGGCTGGCAAGTGACGAAGTGCTAACAACACTTGTTGAGCTCCACGAAGAAATGTTTCTGAATGGACAAAAAGATTCCCCAAAATCTTTGCATGAGGAGAAGTTTGTTCTGAAGCTCACTTATTTGGCAGAAATATTTTCAATTTCTACTGACACGAAACGAATGGAGCTGAATAAATTGGCAGTACATTGTGGAATCCATCTCCATCTCCAAGTTATGACCATAGGACTACTATTTTTATAAGATTGTGAGTTTGAATGCATCTCAGATAGATTATGTTAGGTAAATTATCAGTTAGTGTGTACGGACTGATTACATCTGATTCTGTTGAATTCCTTTGTGGTTAATTTTTGGCAATTTCATGTCTCATTCTATGGGAGCATTGTGTTTTTCTTCATTGCCTTTAATTCACTAAATAGATGTATATTAGTGTCGTTCACCTAACAGCCACAAGTTGGAAATCCTGAATAATGCAGTTTTTGTAAGTATACAAATAATTGAATCGGAACTAAGGTTTTTGTTTATGCTTTAGATAGAAAAAGGAGCAAACTCACTGATTTTATGGGTAATTAAGTAATTAAAATTTTGTTCATAAGTTTGTTATTTTTTTTAATTGAATACCATAACCTTTTTATTTTTTTTTGGACGATAAATAAATAAGGAAATTTTCTTTCTACTATAAAACTAAGATTTTGTTTAATTAATTTAAAAGGGGTAATTATACTACTTGTTATTCTTCCTTATAGGAATTTTGTAAATACAGTTGGACCTCGATATAAGGTCACCCCGCATATAAGATCACTTTTCTAAAGTCCCGGCTCATTGAATAGGAATTCTATGAAATGGAATATCGGACATATGGTCAGGTCTTAAATACCGTAATCACATATAAGGTCACATTTGTCTATGATTTCAGTGCCACACTGATTCAATTCCAAGAATTTTTCCGTGGGTACGATCTTTTATCGGCGTCATTTCTCCTACTGACAAAGAAGACAGCTTTTCCACAAAGCACTTCATCCCCTCAAATTCTATGAAAAAAGATGAAGACAATATTCCTTTACCTGTGTTAATACAAGATCTCAGAAATCGCGGCTGTGCTATAGAAGTGAGAATTGATGATGAAATTGCTACCACTTCTCAAGCTTCGATTTCCGAAATTGTTTTGCAAGTTTTAGATTTCAATGCATTAGAAAGTGAGGATAACGACAGTGATACTGAAAGTGAAGCGGTGACACAAGCAGAAGTACTCAGAGCATTAAATTTTCAGAAACTACAAAACTTAGAAAACATTGTACAAAAGATGAAACCAAAATCGCGACAGTCCTGTATTATGAATTATTTTAAGGTCAGTTGCATCAGTACTTTGCTTGAGCATACTAACAAGTAAGAACTATTTGTATACAACTTTATTCCTAATTAAAATTTTTAAAAACTAATTTCTTTCTGATTCCATTAATTTTAATTGGTTCAACTAAATTAAAAAATTATAACGTAATAAACTGATATTTTTTGTACGTATTAAATTTTACAAAGAATTATACTGTATTTATATAATGCTTATTTATTGACAAATGCGTATGAATCGGTTATAAGGTCACCCTGCTTATAAGGTCACTTTCGCGAGGTCCCAAGAGATGATCTTATATCGAGGTCCGACTGTAATTTTCTCATTTTAAATATATTAAAGTGCTCTATTTATCTCTAATGGATTTGTTTGTCTTATTTTCATACTCCAATTAAGAGCCCATGAGTGTTCCCGAGTCAAAGTCTCAGTCTCTAAATTTTTTTTTTTCACTTCTTTAAAATGTTGGAACCAGATTATCATTGCTAGTTTGATTTTGCCTTCCATTGATTAGTTTGATTTAAATTAGTATAAGAATTAAATATTGTTTGGCAAAATTGCAGTTCACAATAAAACAAAATTCGAGGTTATCCAAAAAACTTTATTTACGCAAAAAAATATTAGATTGAAAGTATAATTGCTTCGAGACATTCGAAACTTTTATCATTGAAAATGAAATGACATCAGTTGACGACTTAATCTCTGTAATAGTTGCACATCTAGACTCATTGACGGAAATTTTTGATTATTATTTCAGTGAAAAAAATAAAAATTTGTGAGAAAAACACGTGGATTGTGAGTCCATTTTGGAGTGATGATGTAAGAATTTGGTAACTACACTCATTACCAAAAAAAACGACGACCTAGAAAGAGTTGTCCGATTGTAATGAAATTTCGTATGCAAATACATTGGGATCGCCCATGCAAATGATTAAACTTTGGTGTCCAATGAATGAATATCGAGAGCTACAGCGCATCGGAACTGCGCACTCAGCAGGTGTATATAAGAAGCGATTCTCAATCTGATGGTCAAAATTTCTGTTGCATTGTGAGTTAGGATACCTTTCAACGACTGAAAAAATGCTTCGCCGCAGGATTCGAGCTCATTACGTGCAACTGTCAGAGTTTGAAAGAGGTCATATCATTGGATTGAAAGAGGCAGGTTGGGCAAATCGGATAATCGCTCGTCATATGGGTCGAAGTGATGCGGCGATTAGAAGATGCTGGCAGGAATGGGTGGACAATGGCGGATTTCAGCATCATGAAGGTAGCGGTCGATCTACGGCCATAGCAGATCGGGAGGATAGAGTGATTGTCAGATCAGCTGTCACAGCTCCTGAATCATCGTTATCAACCATCATACGTGCGACCCGCACACGAGTGTCCACCATGACCATTCACAGATGGCTGAGAGGGGGCGACATCTACGCTCGTACCGACCGCTATGCCACCTGCCACTCATGTCTGCACACCGTCGGGCTAGATTACAGTGGTGCTTGGCTCGATCCGGTTGGAATGATGCTGACTGGGAACGTATAGTGTTTAGCGACGAATCCCGCTTCCAACTATGTCCTGACGATCGTCGCAGACGTGTCTGGAGACGCCCAGGGCAGCGTGCCAATCCTGCTTTCACTATTGCACACCACACAGGCCCTCAACCAGGAGTTATGGTCTGAGGTGCCATTTCCCTTGATAGCCAGACCCCTTTGGTCGTCATTAGCGGCACACTTACAGCACAGCGGTACGTCGATGACATTCTGAGACGTGTTTTGCTACCCTTCCTTTTGCAGTACCCTGGCCTTATTTTTTCAGCAAGATAACGCCAGACCACATACGGCACGTGATGCTATGACCTGTCTTGCAGCTTGTGAAACACTTCCTTGGCCAGCCAGATCCCCAGATCTCCCTCCAATCGAGCATGTCTGGGATATGATGGGAAGGCGACTGCATCCACCAGGGAATGTGGATGACCTAGCCCGACAATTGGAGCAAATTTGGCAAGAAATACCGCAGGAGACCGTCAAGGAGCTTTATCACTCTTTGCCACATCGTGTGGCAGCTTGCATTCAGGGTAGAGGTGGGTCAACACCTTGTTGAGCTCATTACTTTGTAAATCTGTAACTCTGAAATAAATCATTCAATTTGTCTGAAATTTTAATCATTTTCTATTCTGTACATAATCTTCCTCTCCACCAATTTTTGTCTCCATCGGACAACTCCTTCTAGATGCGTCGTTTTTTTTGTTAATAAGTGTATTTCTCTTAATTGCTTTAATGTATGGTAACTGCTGATTTTCTACTTTGGCTTCTATCTACTTAGCAGTTTCCAGTCGTCTATTTTTGTAGCTCACTTTGTAGATGCAATAGAAGGAAGGATTTAGTAACTATTTCTCTTAATTGCTTTAATGTATTGTAATGGCATTTCTTCTACTGCTTGTCTACGATAACTTGAGCTTTAGCCACGCCTCTTCAAACGAAGAAGACATTTCAGAATAGGGGTGAGGGTTGTAAAAGAAAAATTTGGGAAAAAAAAAAAAACAAGATTAGAAATTTTTTTTTAAAATATTTACTATTAAAGAAAAAAATTATCTATAAAATAATTATGAATAACATTTATAATTTGAGAATATTGAGTATATTTAACTGTATTGCCAATGGTCTTAATTTGTATATTTGTAAATGTTCTGTGGAACTTTACGGAATTGTTTTTAAACAAGTTTTGGTTTTTTTTTTTAACTGTCAGCAGTTAATTGTTAAATAAAACATTATTACCATGAAGTGTATATATTTATCACTTACATTAATTAATATAATTTATATATAAATACGATTTTCCATAATTTAAATAAATAAGAAACAGTATAAATATAACAGTTCTTAAACAGCAAATCAGTTTTATACATCGTTACAGTTAAAATATAACATGGTTATTATTATATATAAGAAAAATAGATATATAATGTCGTATTTTATATCATAAATTCCTCTGTTATAACCAAGAAACAAAATCTGTGCATTTCCACTGAAAATGGAAAACTATCACACAGACCCCCTCAAATGACGACTTGGACTCTTCGCCTACCACGTGACATAGGCGTGGCTAAAGCTCAAGTTATCGTAGACAAGCAGTACTTTGGCTTCTATCTACTTAACAGTTTCCAATCGTCTATTTTTGTAGCTCACTTTGTACATGCAATAGAAGGAAGAATTTGGTAACTATTTCTCTTTAATTGCTTTAATTTCGATTATTTAAAGGAAAAAATTATAGTCAAAAATATGTTGTTGTTTTTTTCATGGATATCAATTTATTTTTTTCTCCGTCTCTTATCATTCGAATTTCACAGATAACTCAATGTCACCTTATTTCAAAAAATTTTAATGAGGATGCGCAGGAAAGTCCCAAATCACTCTAATAATTTTTGAACGAAGATAGCTATATAGTTAGGGAAGTTAGGTATTGGTATAGGAAAGCGACGAGGCGCTATCAGATGAGACTGACGGCGGTGACCCTAGTGCCAAAATATGGAAATTTGTAAGTCTATCTGTAAAACTATGAGAGATACGGGAAAAAGGGAAATGAGAAAGTTGTAAATCAATGAGTGGGAAATGATATTTTATAGAAAAGAATCGTGCAAATAGAAGGCGGTAGACTTCGCGAGCATGTCTTTGTGTACCGTATGCAAATGATCGCTGCCCACATAACACAAAACTGATAGCCCAACATTGTAATTGGCAGAGTTGCCAACGTTGGGCCAACATACACTTTCCCAATATTCGACCAATGCAGTTATGCAGACAGGAAAGCGTAGACCCAACGTTGGAATTGGCAGAGTTGCCAACAAGGTCGTGCCAACGTTGGACCAACACAGTCACATCAAAATTGATCCAAAACAACATTGATGTTTGTAAAATAATAACCATCTACTGTATATCAGCAAAAGAAAATTTTCTAGATTCTTTATATCATGGAATCAGCAATGTCTTATACCAGCAAAATTCAAAATTAATGAAACAAATACACAGCAATTAAAACTTGCTTGTAAAAGTCCATTACACCAAAATTTTCATATATTGGCTCTCGTTTTGCTTCCATAGTTTTACAATTTTTAAATGATCTGTTTTCAAAAAAGTGATTCTGTTTTCAAAAAAAATATAATGTTCTTTGGAATCAGTATTGCAAGTTGTTTTGAAAAACAATATAAAAATGAACTAAGGGACCTACGCCATGTATACCTTTAACGCCACCTATCTAATTCTTCATAAATATAAGAGATGGTGGTACTGCACTAAAGTAGTTTGCATTGACATGCCATATAGTGTTGAAGTGAGTTACTAGCAGGCCGCCAACATTTTCGAGTGAAATTATATTTCCACCTTTTCGTGTCGAGGACTGGTTCTGAAAGGCTGCTACTATATCAACGTAAGATAAAATATATATTTTTTAATATTCAGCAAAGATTAACTATATAAAACTATATATTTTCTTGATTCTTGAAGATTCTTCTATGTAGATAAGTTAACTGTTATTTTTAAAATTCGGAAATTGTAAATAAACAAGTGTATCATTTGATCCATGTGCTCAGTTGCGCTTTAACGCCATGGTGGTGTTAATGGTCTACATATACGATTTTAGGTTACGTTCGACATTTATAAGTTACTAATATGTTTCATGAAAATATAGATTTTTATCTTATTTATTATTTTGCTTTTATAATCAGAAAATGCCGAAATTAATTAATTTTTACATATCCTCTTTTGTTTTAGCTACAGATTAGAAAGACTGTGTTAATTTCAAGTGATTTTTTATTATTTTTTACAGAAAGTCAAATTTAGTTGCTTTTTACTGTAATTTTGTACAAATAATGTTTACAATGATGGAATAATTCTTAATTTTAAATAAGTTACTAGGAAGTAGGTGGCATTAATTAGACCAGGTTTTCCTAATAACGCCAGTTTGCAAAGTTTTTTTATTTGAGTTCTCATACTTCTCCAGTAAAAGTTATCATATGTTTCATTATGGTATGCTTCAAACAAAAGATTAAACTTTCTTGGTCATAAGTTTCGTGTTTCGATACACCTTATTTCCAGACTTACAGTAATTTAAATGTTAAGGTGGCGTTATTTGGGCAGGGTACCTTATAGTAAAACCTCGTTAAGGCGTCACTCAAGGAACCAAACATTTTTGACGACTTAGGCGGAATGAGTATTTTTGACAAAAAAAAAAAAAAAAAAAAAAAAAAAACCAAAAAAAAACTGAAATACGGTATTTTTATGAATTGCTGTAGGATTCGGTGAAAAAAACAAGATTTTCAGAAATCATTACATGCAATTGAATGAGTGGAAAATAATAATAAAAAAAATACTTTTTATAGTTACCACATTTTAATCGTTTAAAAAAAGGCAATGTCTGTCTTTGAAACGTTCCAGCCAACCATTGCTGCCGCCAAAATCTGCAGTGTTCAACTCCTTAGCAATTTCCATGGATTTTTCTTTGAGAATCACGGCAGTAATCGGCACATTTTGCGATCTGGCATGTTTTAGCCATCGAACTAAAACCTCCTCGATCTCGTCAAACTTCGATTTCCTCATTCTCTTTCTTTTTGTCTTTGCAGTCAGCTTCTTCAATTACTTGTTTCGATGAAAGAATATCGTCGTAATCAAACCACGAAATTGCAAGAGAAAAAAATAGCCCTTATAGCGGGGCTTACTCGCTATGAAATGAAGTCACACTCTGGAGCAGTCAAGAAAAACGTCTACACTCAACAGAGTCGCAGCGAGAAGTGTGCTTTGAATGATTAGCAGCGAGATTCCAAGACCCTAAAACCTCCGAAGGGGTAGGAAAGGAATGAAGTGACAGGCATAATCGAAAATTCCCCGTAAAGACTTGGCTTTCTTAAAGTGAAGGGGTGGGGCTGAAAAGACAACACGATGGCATGCAAAATGGAGAAAAAAGATGCTTTTGGCCATTTTTGAGGGTGACGAGTTATCCGGAGTAGAATTAAATTTGGTGACGGGTAAAGGAGGGTTATTTTACATTATTGTGTATGAGACCTTGTCGGGACCAAAGGAAAACGACGACTTAAACGGAGTGACGACCTAACGAGGTTTTACTGCATTATGATTTTTGATAAAATCTTGTCCATATAAATAAATTAGTTCCTTGTAAGCCTCAGCATCAACTCCACATTCTAATATTTATAATTTATCCAAACCTTATTGGTTTGTGAATATTAAGCGTGTTTGAAAGAGGTTATTTAAAATGACTTAAGTATAAATGAAAAATAACAAAAATGTGAATAAATAACCACATTGTTGTAATAAGAAAAAAATAAACAGTTTTATGTGTGGTGATAATGAAATAATGAAAATTTACTTTTCATCAAATAAATGACAAAGTAAAAAAAAAAATCTTTTCTATATTATTTGATATATTTTTTTTATTTATTTATAATGAATAATAAGAGTCCTGCAAGTTCTTAATATTCTCACTTTTAAATTTAAATAAATAAATAAATTTTTATTAGTAGTAGTATTCTGAATATGTCTACTCCCATAATATGATAGAATGATTTAAGTAAAACTCGATGGATCAAATTGTTCTTTAATTAAGATAAATAAATTTAGTAAAAAAATTGAAAATGCAAAAAAGATTACATAAATAGTTTAAAAATGTCCTCATGTTCTCGTTAGTCAGATAATTCTCCTTCAAAAATTGAATAGGCCTAAGCCCGTTTTCCTTTGTTTTTGTAAAAGGTGCTGGACCCAGTCTCTATTTCTTTTTAAAATTTAATTGATTGAAACAAAACTGATACATTTCCATCAGAACGGAAAAGTTCCTCCTGAGAATTACTAAAGCAGAACTTTCCTATGCTTGTTTGTTTTATTTAGTGTATTAGAATGCTTTTAATTAATTAAAACAGTGAATTTGTAACAAATGCATATCAGTCAAATCAATTTATTATTATGGTTTTCATAAAAAGCAAAGGGATAGGGACAGTGATTCCTTTGGTTGATTAGTGTTTCTTCTTTTCTTCTATTTTTTTTTTAATTTCTTTCATTTTTCATTGTTTACCAATTGACATCGTCACCTAGAAATTCTACAACCTCAGAATTCTCCGTACCCCATTTTTGATGTTCTGTTGCTGGGTTTGAGTGTTTCCTTCCTCCGGTACCAGAAAGCGCTGCAAGCTGTTGCTCCTGGCTCATGCTATCCCATTGGCCTTTCATTTGGCTTTTTCTGTATTTAATCGCTGTATTCCTTGGGATTTTTTACTTGCAAAAGTTCAGTTAATCTGGACAAAACATGTCGTTCCCTTTTTAATATGTTAAATGTTTTTTACTTTTTAATTTGTGTGTTGGCTTCTGTCTTTAATTTGATAAAATTAAATTCTGCTTTATAAATATAGTGAATTAACAATATCTTAATGAAATAGAGAATTCTTAAAAATTCAAGTAATAAATTTAACATTTCCTATTTTTCTTATAATTCATTTTTGATGTAGGCATAGTCTAGACATGCAAAGGTAAAACAAGTTTGCCAAATAATTTATTTATTCTATTTTTAACTTGTTATCCATTGTCTTGATGTCTTCATTCACCATAGTGGACGATGGAAATATGATCACTGCAATGTTTGTGACATGACAAAATTTTGTTTTGTTATTGTCACTGTTCTTAGACCATGTTTATGATAAGGTTCTACTGCAAGTGTGGGCACAATTTACAGTAGTATATTTAACTTATATTTTTCTCTAAAGAATTAATTATCTAATTTGTATATATAGGGTGAGCAAAAATGATTTGAACGATTTCAAAAATGTCCTGTAACATTGCAATTGTAGTTATGATGTGACGAATGATACAGTTCGATAGAGCACATGTTCGAGTTTTTTTTGTATATCTCAGAACTGTGAAATATGACCTACATTAGTCATACGGCAAATGTGATAGCAGTGGGTCACTGCGCCGTTTAACAAACGATTGCTGCTGCAGCTCGCCATGTGGTGTTGTTGACGACATGGAGTTCACAGGTGAGGAAAAGGCGTACTGTGTTTTAGGATATCAAGCAACCAGATCGGTGACGGTGGTACAGCATGGTTTTTGCACCAAATTTTAGAATGACCCGCCTGCCAAGAACTCCATTCGTAAATGGTATGATCAATTTAAGCAAAAGGGTGCATTTGTAAGGGCAAGTCGAGTGGCTGACAGACAGTCGCTGAGGAGAATGGGCACCGCATACGGTACACTACCGTCATAGCCCTAAAAAATCAATGTGAAAAGGAAGTGCAGAACTGGGCATTCCACAGATGACTGTGGCACGTGCTGCAGAAACGTTTACACATGTGTCCATATCATCTGCAGATTTGACATTGAACAACCAGCTTCATCGCGAGGCATTATATCAGGTGATGTTACAGTAATGTGAAGTTGAGAACTTTGCGACCGCCATAATCTTCAGTGACCAGGCCACCTTTCATGTCAGTGGAAGAGTGAATTGGCACAATGTGCAAATTTGGGGAATGGAGAACCCCCACGCTTACATGGAGCATGTGCAGGATTCCCCGAAAGTGAATGTTTTCTGTGCCATTTCGGTGAACACAGTGTACAGCCCATTCTTCTTTGCAGAGAACACTGTGACAGGCGCCAACTATCTTGACATGTTCACGCAATGGTTACCACAGTTGGAAAATGGCACAGATGACTTCATTCTTCAACAAGACGGGCGAAAACTCCATTTCCACTCAGCCATACACGACCACCTGAAGGAACGATTGCCACAAGGGTGATCGACCGAGCAGGTACAAATGATCAACAGCTGTTGACGTGGCCTTCCCATTCTCCAGATCTCACTCCCTATGACCAGTGGCGTACCAACGCCTTTGGGGGCCCGGGGCGAGAGTTGTGGATGGGGGCCCCCTAGTCTGACTTTTACAACCAAAAAAAAAAAAAAAAAGGTCCTCTTGTCTGAATGGGGGCCCCCTAGTCTGACTTTTACAACCAAAAAAAAAAAAAAAAAAGTTCCTCTTGTCTGAATGGGGGCCCCCTGCAAGGTGGAGGCCCGGGGCGGACCGCCCCCCCCCCCCTTGGTACGCTACTGCCTATGACTATTTCTTATGGGGATATGTTAAAGACAAGGTACCGCCCTTACCATGGGATCTCAACGAAGTGAAAATGCTCATTTCCACTTCAATTACAACAATAGACGGACCAATGCTACATCGCATTTGGGAAGACTTCACTACCATATGGACATTTGTCGTGTTAACAATGGTGGCCATATCGAACATTTATAAGCTACGCATACAAAAAAAACTTGAACATGTGTTATATCCAGCTGTACTTTTCTTTCATCATAACTACAATAGCGATATTACAGGAAATTTTTGAAATCGTTCAAATCATTTTTCTCACCCTGTAAGAAATATAAAAATGCTTTTTTCGATTTTCCTTATTGCTAATAACTTTTGTAATATTAAATATTAAAGTCTTCATTTAAATATTTTTTTTTAATTTAGGACAATAACATATGAAAAATGCTATGCAAATAAAGAAGGAAATTATAATGTCAAAAATATGTGATAAGCACCAACAGTGAAGTTACGAAATAAAAATGTGCAAGTAATAAAATATAAAAACAATGAATTCACCATATAAAAATCAAAAGTATTGGTACCTAAAACATGTAAAAAGTTTCGGGAAAATCAAAGAATATCTAAGGGTTCTGCTTAAGGGCAAAATTTTAATTTTTTGCACAAAACTGTCATAATTTACTGTCAATTCCCTGTAATGAACCGGCTTTGTTTCCGACTTTCCCTAGTACGGTTAATTTTTCCTTTTGGTGTCTGAAGCATTTGTAAAAAATTTCGGAAAAATCTAATAATATCTAACTTTAAGGCTAATTTTAGTAATTTAAAAAAAAATGTAATGTTTCAATGTCCATTTCAATTCATTAACATGATTGACTGATTGTATTTCCAGCTTGTGTTTGCAATCGGTGCAGCTCTTCGCCTTTTTTTCTACAGTACGCACTCAAAAAACCCAGAACTCACCACATGGAGGTGGCTGCACAGCGAGTTCCTCCCGTGTACAACCCAACCACATGGCCATATACTTTTTATTGTTCCTTGTTATCAGTTTTCAATCTATAATGACGTTTGGTGTCCAAGTAAGGAATTAATTGACGTGTTTCCATTCTTATTCTAATGAAGCTCTTCTCCACAAACAGCAGAAGAAGCTTCGGTCGGCATGGGAAATTAACTGTTTGTTGAGCTACATAATTACTTTTGGCAATGAGGTCAATCAAATCATTTTCAGCTAAATGAGCAGTCAATGGTGGTTCGCTTATGACACATGACTTGCAGTCAATGAGCTCATAATAGCACTTCAAGATGAAATTGAAAGGAGGAATTTCAAACACCCGAATAACTTCGATGGTTTTCTGCCTCCTTCCTGACAGTATCTTGAGTAAACCTTGTTCTCTTATGTGCTTCCTCTTGTCCGTTATCATAGCAAGAAGTATTGACTCTGGGTGGCCAAGTAGTCATTCCTTTGAATAACGGAATCGACAATATTCTTCAAATTTTCAGTGTGATATCTGCAGGAATGGATTGCTTTCCAGACATGCCGCTCTCCATCATAGAAGTGTGAGTGAGATTTTATGGTAAACATACAGGCGTATAAACCTTGTTAACAGAGATTGAGAAAACTTAAAGCAATATGAAGGCTTCCGGATACCTATATAAAGACGCAATATGCCTTTGTTAACCACTGTGGATGACTCAGTTTCCCAAGTTGTTTCTGCGACAAGTGCTGTGAGCATTTACCAAGCATCACAGAATGGCAAATATTCCATAGGTAATCTGATCTGTGCCAAAATCCCTTGAAATTTCTTCTTCAGTGTTTGAAAATTCAGCTGTAATTGCTTCAAAGTCGGCAACTGATAGCGTTTCACAGCCTTCAAGTTGTTTCTCAATTTCACCAGAAAACATTTTTGGACCATTTGTTTTGCCACACAAATGCTCCATGAGATGACAGAATGTCAACTCATTTCTGCACAATTGCCAGATGCACCACTACATTGGTTTTTGGCATGCAAGCTGTAAAATATGTAGTACACCTCCTTTCTGTCCAGTATTAAGGATAGTTCCATCACAGCCTACCACCAACAGTTGGCTTAGGCCAAATTTCTTGGCCTGTAAGTAATCCATCATACTTTTGGCTACATTCTTAGTGGAAGAAGAAGTAGGAGTGAGATGCTCTAAATATTTACATCCAGATTGTTCCAGCATTGCCACGTTCTTTCATAATATTTTTCTCGTACTTCTTCCCTTCTATTTCTTCGAAGGTTCTTGTTTTTGTCCTTTCTTCTGTCAAAATAAAGTTCTTTAACAAATTTATATCCACTGAGATCTTCCTCTTAAAGTTGTTTTCTATATCTCCTAATTTTATGCCTATCAATCATATTTGAGGTATCTGCTTCAGTTATCACTCCTACATCTTCTAAAACAGCACTTGCAAGAATTGCTGCAGTCCTATCTGAAATTCTCGTTCTATCGCACACTTCAGCAAGTGCTGGGAGTCTGGTTGATCGAGAAATTTTCCTTGCTTTTATTTCAGATTGTGAAGATGTTGATGGTTTTTGGAAATTATCAGAATCGGTGTCTGTGTCATCTGGAGTGGACGGCTGAATGGATGATGGTAAAACCTCATTGTGTTGGGTCTCAATTCTAATACTTTTTCTGATACAACTGTTTTTCTCTTCAGGCGTTCCGCTTCTTCTTTATGTCTGTACTTTCGTTTCTCCATTGTCTGTGTCATCTTTATATCAACAGGCCCAATTACCATTTTCCTAAATGTCCACTGGTCCATCAATTACTCTCTTTCAATAAGGGACAACTTTCTTGATTTAAGGCAATCACAGTTATCAAAGGATTGCCATTTGTATGAGGAAATATCAAACAATTGCTGGTTAGCCTGCATTTGGAAGGCATGAATCTTCTTATCAACACTTTCTCTCTTTTTTATAAGAGATTTCTTCGTAACTTTGTACTTTTAGTTATATGTGCGAGAATCACTGCTACAATTTTTTTGGAGCTATATAACATGAAGAGATGTTGTGTTGCAGATATCTGTTAACCTCTCTGCCGAAATATTACCTATACCCTACAGCCGGATCAAAACATCCTAAGTTTTCCTTCAAATCACCTCTGACTAACAAGAAATATCTCATAACGTCTCTATACGTTGGTAAAATTCGACCATTGAGAGTTGCTGGATTCCCAAAATTTGGACAACACTTGTTTTTTTTCTTCCAGCACTCTTTTTAACTACCCTCTTTGACATTTTGCTTTGGACATAAGTTAAATTTTTTATTCAACGTTGCACAATCAATCAGGAATTAAAAAAAAAAAAAAAAAACTGTTAAAGATTACATTAAAAGAAATAAGAAAACCGATACACATTTTTTAAAAAAAAAGTAAATTGTATTAAAAATACATATTTACAATTACAGGTCAGTTTCGACCAACTTAACGTTGGTCATCATCGGCGACAAGGTAACATTCTCAGTAAAACAAGCTATATTATATATAGAGAAAGAAATTAATATGCCTAATTTTATTTGTTATGTAAATGAAGTAACCCGAATGTATTGAGGGCACTGCCTCATGTTGGTCTGGTGGTGATCATCTGAGATAGAAGTAACGTGATGAGGAACAGGTGTAAACAAACAATCGTTGCCATGGTGACTGTTGTAATTAAATCATGTGTAATTAAGGTGACCAGACGTCCCGCTTTTGGCGGGACAGTCCCGATTTTTAACAATTTGTCCTGCGTCCTGCAGCGTTTTAAAAAAGTCCCGATTTTTGGAAAGAATGCACGACAAGCTAGGGAACGGCGGGAGAACGGGAAGGGAATATACAGTTTTCGGCGGCCATGAAAATTAGTGAAATAATATTTGAAATATTAAACTTATAAGCGGTCTGACATTAAAATAATAAATAATTAAATAAATCAATCAATCGAAAAAAAACGAACTTTTGAAAGATAATCCAACCTTTCAACCCCCTCCCCGGTCAATGGTGTCCCGCTTTACCAATGTTAAAATCTGGTCATCTTAGTTAAACTGAAGATTATCTTGGACATCGTGGAGAAGCAATTTTTGATTGTCCATCTAACAAATGGTATCTCCAAATCTGTCAATTCTCGTGACAACTGCAAGATTACAAAGAAACTTTTAGGTTACACCTTTATACTCCACTATCCATTTCCATCCTATTTTTAATGGCTCCGCTATTACAGGATCTCACTCTGTCTTGCTTATCTGAACTTTCCCCAAATTCTTCATCAACAGTAGATATCTAGAAAACTTAGATCACTCTGATAACTTTCAATGTCAAAACTTTCTTCTGGTTTCAGACATAGCAAGGATCATGACGTTTAAAATTCCCCTGAAGTTGTTTTGATCTTGTTTTTTCTTCTATGTCTAAGGTCTTAACTTTCACCTGCAAATTTATCTTTTACAGACAGATCCTTTGAAACCTTCCTGTTGATTCTAAATATAACCCATGAGCAGTACTCATAAAAAAGACATCATTTATCTTGTACTAAATCAGCTGATGTTTAGGTTCCAAAAGCATAAGTATCTTATTCATTTATCTTTTACATCTTCCTTGAACTAAAGGCATATGGTTATGAATCTTTTTCTTTTTTTTTTCAAGTCTTTTGACAAGATTAAGGACCATCATTGAAGAACACTGCCTTTGTCCAATTCCAATGACCATAGCTGCTTAAGTGAAAATTCCTTGAAAACACAACCCTTGGTCCACTGATGCTCCTCTTCCACCACCACATCAGGTGTTAATTTCCTCTATTCATTACAGGTCAATCTGAATTAATTCTTGAGATTTTTTTATTGTATTGTAATGGAACCAATCAACTGAGGAGCAGTGTCTTGTCTTTACAGTTGGAAATTTCAAAAATTATGGTTCATTATTTCCAAACCACAATTGTTTAACTTCAATGCCAAGGGTTTTCAGAGGTGGATTACTTCATTCACAACAATGTTCATTATCAAATCTCAGTATGTCTTCTCAAAGATAATCATTTACTTTTCCATGAATGACCGGCTCCTCGTTTACCCATGAACTGACAAAAACATTAACCTTCTGGGTCATTGTTGTCACGTTGCTATTGGCAACCTGTGACGGTGAAATGTGGAGTTGAAGCTCAAATTTAAAGGAGTGATAAATATTTTAAATATTGTTTACATTATGGGTTATTGTCAATATATATATTATTGGTGTTTAGTAAATATTTATCTTGTTTAAGTTTCATATTTTACCCAGTTTTCATTGATGAATATCAGTATAAAAGGTTTAAAGATAGAAAACGTGGGAAAATACAGTGGTTGTTGTTGATACAAAGTTTCAAGGTTATTTCCGAGAGAGGAAATGCTCCAATAACTCGACGCGGGAGATAGCCTTGTCATGTGACCGATTCACAATGTGCTACTAGTCAATAGTTAATGAAATTAGCGATTTTTGGCGGGAAAGAGTGAGAAAGGAAGTTCTTGGCGATTTTCGTCAGTTGAGTCAGTTGAAGCAGTTGCAGAGTTGAGCTGAGAGACAGCGGAGCACGAACGTGTTTATTCGTCCGGACCTCGTCCCATCCGGGACGGGGCCGATATTGTGGAGAAGCAGTTGACGACCGAGCGCTATCGACTGCGGGGCTCGGGGTAATGATTTGAGACCGAGTTGCCTGAGGCGGAAGGTTAATGAACGGCTCAGGAGCCGAGGCGTTCTAACCACGGCCGAAGTCAATAGATGCGGATCGGAAAGAGGATAATACCCGACATCCGAATGCTAAGACGTGAACCCAATTCATGTGTCGAGACTTAGTGAGACGATATGACCCGAACGAGGGAGGACAAGACTTTGATGTTTCCATTCCATGCCACGGACCCAGAGGAACAGAGGGCTACCGGCGAATGTTCCACAAACAAGGCCAGGGTTACGTCGGCGAAAGCAAGTAAGACGGTCTATTGTAAGGAAAACCTTGTCTTATCTGGGAAGCCAACCCAAGTCGAACCGTATTGGAGCAAGTATGGGACGGGGTGAGCCGATCTGCTGCCTTCGAAAGAGACAATTGCCGTTTCGTGCAAATTTAGGGGCAACGAACTCTAAAACCTGAATTGGTGTCAACTAATAGTGAAGTTTATCCGGGGGTTCCTGTCATTTGACGAACTTGCATCCAGCCAGAGGGTCCTTAAAACAAAAGGAAAAAACCAATCGAACTATCGTCCCTTTTGTTTGTTATACGTAAAATATTGGTGATTTGTTAGTGCAATCATTTATGAGGGAGAACCGTTCGTCGCCAAAGACACGTTTTCCGGTGACAAAACTTCAATATTCACACAGGGTTGGAAAGTCATTCGAAAATACAGGTGTAAAACTCTTGTGCGAGAACTGTTGCATTATATTTAAATGAACCTCTTTAATAACTGGGGGAAAATCTATGTGTTGTGCAAACTTTGGTGTGAACCCATTAAACACACAGGTGAAAAGCTCTTATGCGAGAACTGTCGCAGTGTAAATATAAGTGTGTTTTCTAATAACCTGAATATAGTTTAATATAAAAATTTTATAGTAATACAAGAAACCTCTGTGAAAAAAGGGAAATTAAAAGTAATTTTTCCTAACGGATAAGGGTGTATTTTAATAAATCAAATTACATCTAAAAGTTATTTTTATGATAAAATCAAAATACATTATTATATTGATGTGTGGATATTGTATGTGATTATTCGTATCTATGTTTAAGCTTGTGTTTTGGAGGTTATTTTTGTTTTTTCTTTCAGGAGACTGGGGTGGGGCTGTTTTATTAGGTCAAGGTGTACACCTGGGGAAGGGGTGTTCGAAGTATTGAAATTGAGGGTTTTGGGGATTGTATTCGATTAAAGATATTTTGTGTGAAGAAAAAATAAATTAGTTTAATGATTTTGTTACACAAGTGTTTGTTTGATTGTTTTAACAACTCTGTGTCTCACCGGAATAAGTTCCTTAAGGTTTAGGTTAAAAAGTAAGAGAGTGTGTCAATCAGATTTGAGGTTTAAGCATTTTTTGGGGGGATTGATGATCAAGGGGTTTTGGCGCGTATTTCATGGGCCCAGCACGAACGCCGATATCTTCATTTAGATCCACCTTCGTAAATTAAATATAGTTCTTTTCTTATTAGTTTTAATTTGTACTCGTCGATAATCCAAGACGGTTACATTGTCAATTTCATGTGAGAAGGGTCATTCATAGTCTGGCCATTGTTTCATATCTTCAGAAATCCTGCTCCCATACTGAAAAGTCAAATTTAATAAAAAGTAGCATTTATGGAACCATTTTCAGATTATTTTGGATGGGTAGGTTTCTGTATTTTAGTGCCAGAAAGCAGATCCTCTACATTCAGATCTGATACAAGATGACATGCTCCCATACCACATTAGATAACGAGTCTTTAGCTATCACATATATTGCATATATAGATAATAGATTAAGAACTTTTCTTATCCTTGTCCTTTTTCTCTTTAAGCAAACGATAAAAAAAAAATCAACCCACTCCATCATGGATCTGCTAACCCTACCCTCAGTTGGGACTGCTACTAATTTATAGAACTTGTCATTATCTGAAGTATATTTCTTTAAGAAAGCTATCAACTTTTGATGCACTACAAGCTTTTTTTTTGGCATTTGTTCATTTCCTAACTCTCAGAATATTTATTTGGGCCACTCTCTTTTTTAGTCCATCCTTTGTAAATGAGTTCTACAAAGAGAACTTTATTAACTAATAGTTAAAAGCACACTTAAGGATAAAAAATATATACATGGTAAGACATTACATGTTTCAACTCCCTTTGCAGCAGTCGTCTTCGGACACAATGGAAAGCTTCCCTTTATATGGGATTTGTCTTGATGCTTTAACCAATCTTGTGAGCTCAACCACCTGTGATGATTGATTTGACCAACCAATCAACATCAAGCGAAACTATTACAACTGGGTAGGAGGTACAAAACATAAGGACCTATCATTAAACGCCAGAGAGACTACTGAAAATAATCAAGGAGTGAAATTAAATAAAGCAAAATACTATAATAAGAATAACACATCTGAATTCAAGACCAAGGGAAAAAAATAATCTTATTATAAGCACTAATGGATAACTTGATCCGGAAACTAAAAATTATAATTATAAATAGCCTCTATAGATACCTGGGAATTGTAGAATCCTTCTTAAGTATCCAAAATGATTCTATATACATTGTCCGGCCACTTTATTAGGTACACCCCTGCTGTGTGCACAAATGGTACGTTCCACTCATTTGCAAGTCACATGGACAGTTGTGGCTATAATTACAGCAGTACAGACCTCCCATCATCAGTTCAGAAAGCAAATAGTGATCTAATGGAGTTTGAATGTGGCCTGATCGTTGGGTCTAGACGTGCTGGTCAAAGTGTATCCGAGACGGCAGTGCTCCTGAACTTTTCGCATTCAACAATATATGGGTGAACAGGGAATGATGCAATGAACAGAAAACATTGAATCAGTGGCACTTCTGTTGACGAAAATCGCTTTGACAGAGGCCGGAGGAGGATGTCTAGAATTGTGCAAGCCAGAAGACGGGTGATAGTTGCCCAAGTGACATCCGACTTCAACAGTGGTGCACAACAAACCATCTCCCAACGCACCACTAGACATACCCTGTTGCAGATGGGATACAACAGCCGATGGCCTCATCGGGTACCCTTGTTATCAGCGAAGAACAGGAGCGCACGCCTTCTGTGGGCAAAGCAACACTGACACTGGATCATCAACACTGGAAAAAGGTTGCTTGGGTCCTATGAGTCGAAGTTCCTGCTGATCATGTTGATGGCAGACACAGGATTTGGTGCAAACAACATAAATATCTGGACCCATCATGTCTCACAACAACTCTTCAAGCTGGTGGGGGCAGTGCCATGGTGTGGGGGATGTTTTCCTGGCACACTTTGGGTCCATTGATACTCTCTGGAGGCACGTCAGGATGCTTGACATTACCTCAACATTGTAGTTGACCAAGTGCAACCGTACATGTTAACAGTTTATCCTCATGCAGATGGCTACTTCCAGCAGGCTAATGCGCTGGTGCACAAAGCCTGCATCACTATGGGATAGTTTGAGGAACATGACGATGACTTTTCCTTGCTGCAGTGGCGCGCTCAGTCCCCGGATCTCAGCCCGATTGAAAATGTGGGATGAGCTGGAACGGGCTGTTTGCTCCAGGCCTATACATGAGAAGCATCTTGTGCTCGACGAATTCAGGCTGTTTTGAGGGCTAAAGGAGACCTAACATGATAGGTCCTTATGTTTACTACCCAGTTGTAACAGTTTCGCCTGATGTTGATTGAGCGATGGTTTGCCAAACCAATCATCACCGGTGGTCGAGCTCACAAGATTGGTTAAAGCATCAAGACAAATCCCATATAAAGGGAAGCTTTCCGTTGCGTGTGAAGAGGACAGCTGCAAAGAGAATTGAAACATGTATCCATGTATATATTTTTTTATCCTAAAGTGTGTTTTTGAAAGTTTTAATTATTTATTGATGAGTTTTACACATATTAACTATCTTTTATCAAATTTTTAATTCTTGACAATTTTACAATAATACCTTTTGAGGATTTTCAGACAAACTAGATGTCTGTCAGTTAACATCTGCAAATAGTTTGCAATTATATCATTTTAAAAGTGTAACTGCCATACTTCAATAATTTCACTGGACAGTTACAAAGCAATCTCATTAGAATCATCTGAGAAGCTAATCTGAGCCATTAGATAGACAGAACTGAGATATTTGAAAATGATGGTTTGTCACAAGCTATAACTATTTATATCATTTTTGCTGTGACGAATGCAGTATGAGGCTTGAAAGAAAGTTAACTAACAAGGAGTTTTGTGAGATGAAAGTACACATGAAGTACTTCAAATATATATATATATATTGGGGCCAACATCCTACAGATTTCCAGATATTCAACATTATTTTAATCGATTTTCAAGTATTGCCTTATGAGCTCACTGCTGTCGTAAGAAAGCGAGTGTAACAGTGGACTAACGGTTATGTTATTAGCGCGCCAATCCAAGGGTCCAAAGTTTGAGTCCCATGCAAATCCCATGTAATTTTTTTTTTTTTTTTTTTTTTGTTTTTTTTTTTTTTGCCTTCTTTCTTTATGATAAACGTCCAACTTACATTAGGCTATGTTTGGCCTAATGTGTTGGGCCTTACATTCATCATCGTATAGATATGACAACACGTAAAACCCTTTTATTTTAGTTACATTAGGCTATGTTATGAATATTAGACAGAAAACCAATTTAAAATTAGAAGTAAATAAATAATATTCTCGTTAACTTTGGTTTTTAATTAATTAGTTGACTTAATTAATTAAACTTTTTTTTACTTGTCATGTATATACATTTTGACATAAGAAGGAGGAATTTTCAGAGTAATAAGAAGGTATTTTTTCACATCGTTGAAGAGTAAGACATCGCAAGAAGCAATGGTAATTTTTTTCATAAGATTAGAGAAACTTATGGAAGAATGAATTATATTAATATAAAAAATCATCAAAAATGTATAAACAAATAGCTAAATGGGAAGCACATACCAATTTTCTATATTGGGCTAAGAAATATAGAAATATTACCAACGCCTATCAATAACATAAAAATACCATTGATGGTTAACAATATGAAGATTAGAAACAAGATTTACGAGACAAATGGGATATCATTGATGACCAAATTATAGAATGTAAAAAGAAAGTCAACAATTTACAAATTAAGAAAGCAGAATAATAAATTCTGAGAAATATCGTCTAGGCAATAAAGATGTTTTATGATGAAGAAAAAGAGTTTTGTATTAAACTTTTTTTTAAGATGCTAATACTCGTATTATAAGAAAAAAAGTTATTTTTAAGTAATTATATACAGTATATGTTTTACTTTATTTTTATGAATTAAAGTACTTCTAATTAAAAACTATAATTAACGAGAATACTAACTTTGTTTTTTTTATAATAAAGAAAAACTAAAATTCAGTTAGTGAAGTATTACATTTAAAACTCTTACATAAAAACTTAATTTTTCCTAAAATATAAGCACAACTGAAATAATTTTAAATACAAACAGTAAAAGAGTATCATCACAACATAAGAAAAAAAAAGTTTAGTTAATTAAGTAACTAATTAATTAAAAACTAAAGTTAACGAGAATATTATTTATTTACTTCTAATCTTAAATTGGTTTTCTGTCTAATATTCATAACACAAACGTTCAACTTACATCAGGCTATCATAAAGAAAGAAGGCAAAAAAAAAAACAAAAAAAACAGAAAGTAAAAAAATTAAAAATTAAATAATTAAAATAAAATGAAATTAAAATAAAAATTATATGGGATTTGCATGGGACTCAAACTTCAGAACCTTGGATTGGCGAGCTAATGACATAACCGTTAGTTCACCATGACACTTGCTTTCTTACAACAATAGTGAGCTAATAAGACAATACTTGAAAATCGATGAAAATAATGCTGAATATCTGGAAATCTGTAGAGCATTGGCCCCAATATATATATCTTTTGAAGTACTTCATGTGTACTTTTATCTCACAAAAGGGCACTTGAATTCTAAAGATACAGGCTGTCACTCCCTGTATGTAAATGCTATGAATAAATAGTTGAACTGCCAATGTCAACTAATGTTGCATTCAAATTTGACAGCAACGAATATGCTGCCAATGCTGAAATTCATTCAAATGTTGTGAAGACAATGCTGGAACAATGCTGGGGAATAAATTAATGACAAGAGAAACAAGAGACAAAACAATCTTGGAGAATAATCAACAACCAATCAAAAAGATTGTTAGTAATTCAAAATGTAATTGATCAGAATTATAACCATTCTGAAATGACAGGGAAACCTAAAAATTATTTTTATATAAATTACTATGGATACCTGATTTGTATACTATCTATGTTATACAATTAAGAGATATTAATTAATATATAAGCATTATATGTAAATATATAAATGGTTTATAACTGTTTTGATGAAATAATTATCAGCAATTAGGAAATTAAAATTAATTTATCCAATGCATTCAGATAATATAAAATCACACAAACTTCAGCAATTAGAATTTTAGTAAGAAATGCATTTAAAATGCAGCACAACGTTTTGGCAATTATAGTTCCAATTGTCATTTTCTCTATAGAATCATATTTTCTTTCCACCAACGAACACTGCTATAATGACACCCTATCCAACAACAAGATACCCTCTTATTTAAATAATTAATCCCCCAATCAATCTCCCCCCTTTTTTTATTTTCAATAATTATTTTTTTTATCCGATTCTAATTGTTTGTTGTTATTGTAATGAATTCTTCATACCCAATAAAAACCCTGGTATTTTTTTTGCTCTTATTAATCCCATTCAAACCCTTATTAATGTATTCGATGTTAGTTGAATCTCAATTGTTTAATTTCCACTTGGTCAATTCATTCTTTTACTTATTAATTCCATTTTTATCAATTTTTTAAAAATTAATTATGTTATTATCTAGTTTATTTAATGGTTACTTTTATTGTATTAAATTCCTTTTACCATACAAATATCCTTGTTTTTATAAATATTATTGTAACTCATTTTATATTGTTTTTCTGACTCATGTTTCCTTTCCCCTCAATAATGTATTGGACCTCTTTTGAATCTCAGATTCTTCATTTATTTCTGCTCCATCTGTTACTATATCAATTCAAAATGGCAGTTGCTACCATCATTGCCCAAATATTGTGTTGCATTTTAAATATATTTCTTACTAAAATTCTAATTTCTCAAATTTGTGTGATTTTATATTATCTGAATGCATTTTTACCTCTTGCACATTAAATTTATTAGACTATTAATTTATCCAAGTTGTAATTTATGACAGAAAAAAAAATTTCCAAAAATATTGCACGATTGGTTTAATTTTCTAAAATTGGTCAGAAATTATTAGCTTTTACAACAAACATTATTCACAATGTATAAATAACAAGAGCTTCACAAAAGATGAGAAATTTCAATAATATCCTTCCCAGATTCCAGAGTAACTATAAATTATAAACATTCCTAAAAAAAAAAAAAAAAAAAAAAAATAGCACACACAATTTCAGTTGTTACCACAATTAAAACAATTTCATAGGAATATTGTAATACTATATGGTAAAATTATGTACTTATTCTTTTCTTAAATATGAAGGATTTTTCTTTTTAATTTGATATAATGAAAAACATACAGTATTTGAAGAATTGATAACTTATATAATCATAATATAAGTGATGACAAACCATACACAATATGTATTATGAATTAAGAGATATATTTCAGACAACATATTATCTCTATTTATATTTTCATACTGCAATTACAAATATGAATATTATATACAAATAAATAAAAATGTATTTGTACAATGTGGGATGGAAAAAACAAAACAAAAAACGAGTGAAGTCAGTGTGTGCTGCTAACACTAAAAACGTAAGGTTATATTTAAATATATAAAAAGGAGGGAGGGAGGGAGGGTTACTCATTTCTGCAGATTTCCAAAATTTTATCAAATGATTATATCTTCTATAGTACATTAAACTAAATTACCAAATAAATAAAATAAATAAAACAAAATAAAATAAAAATATTGTTTCAATGCATTTCATTTGCATAATATATGTTAAATTTATTTTACAAATTCAATGAAGTTTTAACATGCAAAGGTGAATAGAAATATTTATAGATTATTTATAGATACATAATATGCATTTTCAATATGCATAACTTACATCACTATAAAGGTCTTTCTATCAATTTTATATTTTCAATGGTATATGAAAATAAATTATTAAGATCATTAAATTTGCTCAAATAAACAACAATATTCAATTAAGTAAATCCATGCCAAAGTAAATAAACAGAAAAGAAAGAAGGAGTTACAACTGAAACAGGAAGCCGATACAGACTGAAATTAGAATTAAAACATTTTATTTTAATCTCTAACTAGGATACATGTATCTGTATCAGTCTGTATTGGGAAGACATTTTCAATCCTCTATTAGAAAAATTCTTTTTTTTTTTTTTTTTACAACTGAGACTTTGCAATGGGGAATGAAATTATTCTGTCAAGAAAGAAATGTGTTCTCAGTCAAACATTGCAGGAAAT
>JAFIDM010009631.1:2406408-2419482 GCA_023159025.1 Thereuonema tuberculata
ACAGTGGTTACAATGATCACAATTACATTTTTGTTAAAAAAACTTCGAATATCTTGCTGAACAGCCAGTTCTGCGGAAAGTTCATCAAAGAAATGTTAGCTTTTATTCAGTCCACTGAATCAGGAATATTTTCCGCGAATTGAAGTCCACGACGTATTGTTTCAAAAGCTTCTCGCATTTCTTTCTTCGATGGCTTGGAAATGTTTTCAGATTCATTTACTTCCTCTGGTTCTTCGATTTCTTTTTCAGTTTCATGAAACGAACTCAGTATGTCTTCGTCTGTAGAATAATCAGCAACGGCATTCCGATTTTTTTTTTAAATAGTCGACATTGAGCTTGCAGGAATACCAAATTTAGGTGAAATGTCTTTTTTGTGCATTCTGCTACCTACATTCATCAGCAATTCAACTCTATCCACACTTTTATCCCAATAAGTCTTGAAAAGAAATTTCGATATGTAGAGATTTTTTCGATATGTAGAAACAGTTTTTCTATGTAATGAACATGGAGATTTGCTAAGAGTTTGATATATGGAAAATTTCGATATGTGGAAGTTCGATATATGGAGGTTCGACTGTATTAGGATGAAATGGTAAATTAAACACTCATTCTAAATCTATAAATAAATATGTGTATAATCTTTGCTTTAATACCTGTTTGAACAACATAATTTACATTTGAGGTCATGAGGAAACTTAAAAATGGCCGTCAATTCTTGAAATGATATAAAATTATCTCTTAGTGGATTATAGAGTTTTCAAAATTAAATTTAGTTTTCAGTTACAGGAATTTTTAAGGGTGTTGATTAACGATGTCATAATTAAAAAATTCTACCCTTAATTTATAAGATAAAGGTAACTATTTTAAAAGTAAGAAAATACTCTTCATTGACAGAGAAGGCTTATTACTCCATTTGAACATTCATTTTTTTTCTGTCTGAATGTAAATGCATCACTTTAAAATGGCTCGATGAATTTCCAGAAAACTTTTTCCCATTCTTTATTAATGTTGCAAACACAGGAATTTATTTTAATTTCCAAACAACTCAACTCTCAAAAATGATCCAGAAATCGTTCTCAAAAACAGCTGGGCTGATTTCTTTAAAATTTGGTCTAATTTACAGTTTATGTAACAATACGATTATTTTGCTCATTCTCACTACTATGCAATGGATTCCCAGTTTCCATTCACTCCTAATGTGATAACAATTTTAATAGCAAAAATCAATAAATGTTATCTATTTAAAGGACAGTTCAAAGTAAGTAGCAGTCCTACATCATTTCATCTTGGTCCAACAAACATTCTCGTCTTACATTACAGTTGAAACTACACCAGTAATACACAACAGATGAAGAAACACACCTGTTCCAGAAAAACTTTAACTCATGTCACTAAACATCATGAAAAGAAATGTGGTATTTTCATTTAATTTTTCAGTAAGCCAGTTGAAGTAATGAACATAATCTGACTCCCTACTTTCTAGATTTTGTAAGCTCTCAGTTCAACTTTCTTCAAGATAAGCTGCAAAGTTCAACGAGTTCAATCTCTAAGCTGTGATCCCAAGAGATTTTCTTGGGAGAACATGAAACAGAGAAACCTTTAATTTTGATACATAATCCATTAGATCACTTTAAATTCTATTTATTCCATCACGATATTTTGAATGGATCTACTCGACCATTCTTCATCAGGTGAATTAATACATCAAAGGGAATACTATTTAAGTATTCCTCTTATAAATTCTGATGTTTTCACTTTATAAGAGGAATACTTAAATAGTATTCCCTTTGATGTATTAATTCACCTGATGAAGAATGGTCGAGAAGACCCGTTCAAAATATCGTGATGGAATAAATAGAATTTAAAGTGATCTAATGGATTATACATCAAGATAGATAAGTATATCTTAATAAACCTTTAATTTATTCCGATCGCTGACATTTACCACTGCTGCTCTTTCAATCCCTTTCCTACTGGCAAGATGATCTTTACCGAAGCAACTTTTAGTTAAAAACTGCTCCTAAAGTTTTAAAATCTGATTATTTCTCAGTTTAATTTCAATTTCAATTCATCTGCTTGTTTTTATTTAGATTTTTTTTTTCTCTTCAATGTAAATTCCAATAATTTTGGCATGACCTTCAGGGCAAATGGGGGAATTTAACATACACAAATTGAAACATGAAAAAAAAAAAGGGGAAGTATAGCGAATACAATACTTGACCTATCATCAACAGGAATCTGGGACATCTGTTTCGTTTTTTCTAGGGACTTGTCAGACAGTTTTCCCCACTAACAATCAACTCAAAGATGTGAAAGCCTATCGATCTCACTCCTGGGAATGGGACTTTCCAAAAAATAAACAACTATAAGGAAATCACCGTAAACAGAACAGTATCAACACCTCCTGAATGCTAAGCACAAAATGCATTTACAGAAGGGACAAAATACATGGTCTTAAATGAGAAAGTTTAATGTGCACAAATTGAAATATGTAAAAAGGGACATACTAAGGATAAAATAGCTGTCCCAGATTCCAATTGACAACAGCTAAAGATGAGAATGTAAAATTGTGTCTATTCTTAATACTTCCCTTTTTTTTATGCTTAACAGCTAAGTATACTGAACTTTTTTAACATTGTTAATCAATATTTTAAAATTGTTGACTAATTTTTCTCTGTTTTGTTTTTAAATTACTAACTGTTTGGAGGAAAACTGATGAAAGCAGTTTTAGAGGAAGTTTTTTTTTTTTCCCTCCCAGATGTCGTGGTATTGTAATTGAAATTTAAACCTACATTTGGCGGTTTGGTTCATTACCTTATTTCCTATTTCATTACAGAAATGTGATAATAGAATATGGAAGAAGGGATTAAGCACACTTAGAGATGACATCTATAATTAATTAAGAAATTGTAATGTTATCGGGAATCCGAGAACAATTCCCTTCGTCAGGCGATTTAAAATGACAAGTAAAAATTTGTCCTTATTGCCTGATGAAGGGAATTGTTCTTGGATTCCCGATAACATTACAATTTCTTAATTAATTATGTATGTCGTCTCTAAGTGTGCTTAATCCCTTAATCCCTTTTAATCTTGATGATTAAAAGCAATTTGTCCTACAAAGCTAAACTTTTCTGTGACTTAAGATTTAAAATTGAAATTTACTTATTCTAATCCTTTGTCTCTCCAATGCCATTAAGAGATGTTACGAACGGAAGATCAAACCAGTCTATAATTCCTTGAGGTAGCTACAGTAGGGTAAAACAAGCCAACAAGTAAAACTAAGTTGTAGTGACAGTAGCGGATGTGTCTCAACAAGTACAAACTTAGGATTAGTTGGCTGGGTGATAAAATGATCTCGAAACAAGTCGTTTTACACTAATCTAAAATTATCTATAATACCTCATAGAATTATAGATTTGTCTTTTGTCTATTTTCTGTTTCCGATCTCTGTCTGCCGCTCAGAAATAGTATACAAAAAATGCAATATACAGTAACTTTTGTTCTTTTTCTTTCTGAATAATGTTGATGTTATTAGAAAGATCAAGCTGACATCTATCATTAATACTTGTCCAATCTGCGAATTCAAACTTCCACTGTGGAGGATGAGTAGAAATAGAAGTGAATTGTGGGAGTTCATTAAGAGTGACAGGGAAATGTTCACTGCTTCCAGGACTATTAATAATCTTCAGGAAAATGATGCAAAAAGCAATGCAGAACCAAGTGTCAAATCAATTATAGAGAAAGATGTGAATGAGGATGCAAAATGCATAAATGAATCAGTATTGAAAACAAAAAAGATGGTGACGAGCCAAAAGATATTAAATAATAAGGCCTCTAGTGTTACTTGTAATAGAGTTCCAGACATGGGAGTGAACATCAAAGTCTTCAAGCACATGAGAGGTGGTACTTGATCAACAACGTATTCCATGTCTATGTATGAAACTGTCGTATTCGGTGGAGAATAAAGGGTACAAATGATCAGTAATCATCTAGCTGAATAATGAGCAGCAACAACTTTTAAAAGAGTAGAGTGGAAGAGGAGATGTTGGAACATTTGTGAAAGATGAGAGACAAACTCCTTTATCATTATGCTGCTTGCTCACCATTGAATATTCGATTAAGTTGATAGAATCGTTTCCCGTAATAAAGTTTTTTGGAGACAAAGGCAGACAGGCAAGTAGGTGTGAAGAAGGGCTTTGACATTGTGCAAATATGTACAATGTCCTTACAATTTCAATCATAACTCATTTATAGGCTAAAAATAAACATTAGTGAAGTCAGTGTGGAGATGGTGGTGTTGGTGAAGGAATCGCAGAGATCCCTTCATGTCGTCCTCTTAGAATTGCCTGTGAGAGAAATATCTGTGATGACTATGAGAAGGTGACTGTGAAAGAAATCATATAAAAGGTTTCTGTTGAGTCACCGAACTTCTCTTCTTTAAATCGTTGACTGGGCATGAAAGCACTAGCAAACATAGTATAGCAGACTCATGTATCAACTTCTGACGGAGGTTGAGAATTAGTAGCAAAAGTGATGAGCTCTTTAACAATGGCAGAGAATGATTCTCAAGATTAACTTTTAAAGTCCGTCCAGCAGGAGACGAAAGAAATATTGCTTTGATAGAAGAACTGATGAGAAGGTCTTCATTACTGACTGTGTTGTAATCCTTTCCTATGTCTCGGGATATAAAAGAGTATTTCACTCTGATGGTAAATACCTCTTTTTCTTTTTTCCAGCAAGGACAAAGGAATAGGAAGAACGGTTTCCAAAGTAATTAATACACTTCAAGGCAACTTGCATACTTGCAGATTTTTGTGCCACAAGAAACTTTCCACATTTACGGCAGATGGTCCTGTCTCTACATACTGCAGACCAATGGCTATATTGCTTGCATTGGAAGAAATGTATGGAAGACATTACAATAAAGGTACCCAACTTTGAGAGATGTTGGCAGTGTTCAAGAGTCAAAAGTCAAGATGATGGTTAGGCAATGACATTTTTAGCTTCAAGCAATGGATCATTTGCTGCTTTCTATGGATCTTGCAAAGCATCACTAGTTTTCCTTGCAACATTGACAATTTACGATGTAAGGCTTTGAATATCAGGAAAGAAGAAATTTAGCAAGAGATTTATCTTTCAAAGACTGAAGAATAACAAAAATTGATGCACTGGCTAGTTTTGAAGCTGACTGCACATTGGTGTGAGAACAAGTTCCCAACTGAGAAGAAGTCTCCATGATGAATACGGAAAAATTCAGAATTCATGTACCACAAAGCCTAACATGA
The DNA here is from genome assembly GCA_023159025.1 of Thereuonema tuberculata. Classification (NCBI taxonomy): domain Eukaryota; kingdom Metazoa; phylum Arthropoda; class Chilopoda; order Scutigeromorpha; family Scutigeridae; genus Thereuonema; species Thereuonema tuberculata. The sequence continues at coordinate 2,411,694 of JAFIDM010009631.1, forward strand.
GGATGTCATGACTGCAGATGAAACTTCAATGCAATTCCAAAGATATACAAAGGCTATACTCAAACAGAAAGAGAAGATACAGGATTAATATAATCGCTTACCCTATCAGACTACATAGTCAACCTAGCCAAAACCTACTCCCACAGTAGCAGGAGGTGACAAGTCAAGTGATCTTAAAGGGGCCACTCTGTCATCCCATTTACCAAAGCAGTGTTTTCCAATTGTCAGCAGGGTCAAAACAATCAACAGTTGCTCAACAACCAGGAGCCACCTTTCGTGGCATAAGGCTCTCCATGCAGCACACACATGGGTGGGCATTCAGGATGCATAAAGTCTAAACAATAGAAAAAAGAATCTTCCATAGCGGGTTTCCTCATCATATACAGGCATTAACATCAAGGGGCTTCTTGTGCATTTTTAATTTTACTTATACACTATGTGATCAAAAATTTCTGGGCACCTATCTGAAACCGTAGTCAGACTTTCCCTGAGACACACTCCCCAGTAGTGGACCTTAGTACAGGTGACTTTCCATCAGGTGCCTGAACGTCTCTGGAGGAATGGCAGCTAGGGGTGGGCGAGTACTCGAATTTTCGAGTATCTGTCGAGTATTTTTTAATACTCTGAGCTCGAGCGAGTAGTGGAGACTACTCAAAAATGCGAGTCTAGTAATTAAAAAGTGTTGAAAATGCCGATGGCTATTATTTTACATAAAATGTGTTTGACAAATTAAAAACATACTTGAGTGTGTGTTGTTTTATTTAATCTCCATTCCTTTAAATGAATACTGATTTAATTCGTATAATCACGCAATAAGTAGAATAATTAATTCAACAGTCATCTATTTTGTTCCCGAACACCATAGTCAGTGCAGACGGGACCGTAACAGCATCGCAGGCAACTCATAGTAATCTTTATCGTATCAGTATCGGTAAAAAAAGTTCCTCTTAACGTTGCCAAAAATAAATGTCCTGATTCTTAACATTACAAAACTTCCAGCATATTCAACAATGAGTTTGATATCCTTCCGCGTATCACTAAAAGATTATGATATTACCGAAGTGGGTGTGAATCGATACTAAGTAATATACACTTTGTTTCGACCATGCATTCACATTGCCACAGCCAAAGTCCAAACTTTAATCCATTCCAGTTAGTTTTCCCCAGAAATACGAAATCGATCAACACAACAGTGCTCCAAGTTGCCATTGTATCAGCTGATTCCTTTTGAATACATCGCGCTGTATTTGCCAGACTGAGTTAGTGTAACAGCCAGCCACCAGGATCGCTAGAGTCTCTTATGAAGGAAAACTTTAAAGTTCAATTCCATTTTCATTGAGTTATAATTTACATGTTGCAATTGTAGTTTATTAGGGTACTTTACTTACTTGATTAATTCTAAATGTAATATTAGAATTATATTAGGCCTGCTTAATACTTACCTGACACTATTTTATTTACACTTGACTCTTTTTTTTACTATATTTGTATCTTGAAGTATGGTCATTTCAGGTAAATTCATCAATTTATTTACACATTTTAACATTAAAAGTAAAAGAAAAGAAAAAGATTAAGTCAAAATTTTATAATTTTGAGTTTATACATTTGTAGGTCTATATAATTGTAAACCAATATCTTAGAGATAAGGAACATTGTTTGTTTTAAATTTTATAATAAAAACTATTGAAACTAAGTCTTTTACTTATAACCCATGCTACTCGACTCGACTCGACTCAAAAAACTACTACTCGCCCACCCCTAATGGCAGCCCATTTTTCCTGAAGATCTGTAGCCAGAGCAAGTCGTGATGGGGGACATTGGGGTCTGGGCAGGCCAGTCCATTTCTGGAACATTATTGTCACCAAACCATTCCATCACAGACCTCACTTTATGACATGGAGCATTGTCATGCTGATAGAGACAATGGTCATCACCAAAGTGGTCTGCTACTGTAGGCAGTACATAACTGGTCAAAAGGGTCTTGTACCCTTCCGCATTTACATTGCCATGCAGTGGTACAAGAGGGCCAAGTCCATTCCACAAAAAACATTACACATCATAATGCCACCTCTTCTTCCAAACTTGAATGTTGGCACTACACATGATGGCAGATATTGTTTCCTGGGCATTTGCCACACCCAAACCCTCCCATCGGACCACTACATGGTATAGCATGATTTATCACTCCACATCACAAGTTTCCACTATCCAGTGATGTCGCTCTTTACATCACTTTAGGTGGCACATTCACCCTGGTTTAGGAGCAGCTGCTCGACCATGAAATCCCATTTCCTTTACCTCTCGATGAACAAGCATGGTGCTGGCTAGTTTTAGTACTACTGTGAAACTCAACATTGATTGTTTCAATTGAAGTCTGCCTATTTGCATGAACTACCTTTTCAACACTCGAAGGTCCCGGCTTATCAGTATTCGACAGTCCCAGTCTGTCAGTATATGCCGCCTGCCTGATGGCGGTTTTGTCATAGTTGCGCCTTTCCGTTTCCACTTCACACTCACATCACTAACAGTTGATTTTGGCAACTTTAGAATGGTTGAAATGTCCCTGACAGACTTATTATTCAAGTAGCAGCCAATGACCAGTTGGCATTCTGATTCACTCTGCTGATTAACCCATTCTGCTGTTGATACTTCGTATCAATTAACAGACTCCATGCCTCCTTTTATACCGGTACATGATGTCATCGTGCCATCTAGGATTCATTTTAATATTGTAGAGGGGAGTCTGGATATTTTTGATCACATTGAAATAAACTAAAAGTACATATACATTAATTCAAAGTTTTTTCCTCACATAAACCAATCTTTACTATTTTTCCACTATTTCCCTAATAGTTTACAGATTCTTTCATTGAGTTGCTAGTCAAATAACTACTTTCACCCCCTTGCTCAATGCTCATTTTATCTTTTTTAATAATCTTTAATTTAGTCTGGTATTTGTCCTGTCTGTTTGCTTGAAAATGGTTATCTGGTAATAACCAAAATGATGGAATTTTATTCTTTATAAATGATAAGCCTTTTGAGTCAAGCTGAGACCCTGCGACAGCTGTTCTGAGCTTATTAGGCTCTCCTCGGCCAGAGCTATTGGCAAGCAAAAACCTAAAAGGCATGCGACGGGAAGAATAATATATATATTCATGAAAGGACAAGTAACCTCTGAAAACTAAAGATAAGCAAAATAAAAAAACAACAACTAAATGTGGAATTCAAAACCTTCGGTAGCCTTATGCTTAAAAGGATTTGACCACAAGGAATCCAATAATAACAACAAACCCTCAAATGGGGAAAAAGGACAAGAAACCAAATCATAATAAATGGGAATCCTTTTGAGTCAAGCTCAGACCCAGGGACAGCTGTTTCAAGCTTATTAGGCTCTCCTTGTCCTTTTCCCCATTTGAAGGTTTTTGTTTTTTGTTTTGTTTTTTATTATTATGTGATTCTTCGTGGCTGCCCAAGGATTTGAATTATACATTTGGTGGTGGTTTTTTATTTTGCTTATCTTTAGTTTTGAGGGGTCCTCTTTGTCCCATCATGAATATTTCATTCTTTATTTTATAATTAAGTTTTCTATTTATTTAGCTGTTACAGGACAGCAATGATACTGAGGAATACTTTGTCTTTATTAGGTCACTAATAGTGTTGATTAAAATTCACTGTTATGCTAATCTAACAAAGAAAGCATGCATCATTGTTGCAGGTCACATAAATCTGAAATGGACTGTATTATAGTCTGTCTAATACAGTCCATACGGGTTTTCTTCCAGTCCTGAAGTCTTTACTATCTTAATTTGATAGCCTGCTTCAATGCAGATCTCCACTTCGCACACTGTACCCATCAACTATTTTTCTGATTTGGCTTATGGCTTTCACTATTCTAGCCCTGACTGTATCCATCCCCATTATTAGTTTAATTATTGTTGTTGTTTTTTTAATTCTGATCAGACTTCTACACATGACTAAAAGAGCATTTGGCTCTTTTGTCAACCTCCAGCATTTGTCTATCTTCTCTGAAGATTGCCATTTTCCATGTCCTGCTGACATAATCCACACCTTGTTCTAAAGCATATGTCATGTCTTTTAAGACAGGAGCTCTCAACTACTTTTCATAGCCTCTCTGCTTTGCATTACCACATCCTCTGTCTTTCCTGAGAGTTTGGTAGCCTTTTCATTTCTCAGATACTGTCAGCATTTGCCTCCTATACTACTTTAAGAATCCCTGATTCTCCTGATAGCAGGGACACCTTTCCTGCTGATCCTTCGACATATGCTTGTCTGTGTAAGATTCTTCATGCCAGCAGCATACCTGCTCACCATTTTTATGTTCCTATTGACTTTGCCACAACTTGTTCCAAGAAACCCTCAGGAGCCTCCCATAGTGCAGCAATTTCTCACATGTTCTAGAAAATTACCCAGAAGCCCTGGAGGTGTATAACATAACCTTTGCCAGAAGAAAAGGAAGGCAGTTGAAAAGATGATCTCAAGCTCTGCAGATATCTCTGACATGTAGGGATGAAATGTCGGCAAGAAAGTTTCATTGGACCAGAGAAGCATTTCAAAACAAGGTTTCCAGTTTTCCTTTTTGATTTTATCTGTATCACATGTCTAGCTGTTATGTCAAATTCCCTTCCAGTTCAAATATTGGAAAATCTTTCTTCAATTGCTATTTTAGCATATCTGACAGCAATTTTTTCCCCCCACATTTCCTGCCCAGACAATCATGTGTGGCCTCCAAATCTGAACAATCAGATTAAAAAAAACACCCCTTCCCTAAAAAAAAAAAAAAAAAAATCCAAAAAAAATCTTCCAAGATGAAAAAAATAAATAAATTTATAATGTTTTTAACAACAAATGTTTTCTTTTTTTTTTTTTTTTTTTAAAAATAGCAAATTGTAAACATTGTTTATCTGTGGGATCTTATTTTGTGATTTGGATGCGTTTCATTTGATGTAAGCACTTTTTTTGTGCTTCTGAAAATATAATACAGCAGGTCTTATTGATTATAAAAGGCTATAATAAAAGATATAAGCAATTAGTCCATAGAAAACAAACTGAGAAATCATCTCTTTTCAGTTATAAATAACTAGATTTTTACTCAAAGCAAGAAGTGCTAGTTTTGACTAACAAGGAGTCGACACACCCTGTATCTTTAGAATTCAAGTGCCCTTTTGTGAGATGAAAGTACACATGAAGTACTCAAAAATATATATACATACACTCACTTCCAAAAGTTAAGCACAGAGCGGTAAAATGCGAAAAAATGGACAAGTACTGCTTTGATTGACATGAAATGCTGCAAATAAGTAGCTCTATGTTTATTCATGAAACAAAACAAAGAATTACATACAGAAATAAACAAAATATTGAATTTTCATAAATTTTAAGATGACGTTGTATTTGCGTCATTAACAAAATGATGTTTAAATTCAAAACAAACAATAAAAACCGACATCAATAGGGTATGTGAGAGCCCCTCACCTGCATACAAAGTTTACAGCGTGTGGTCGTGCTTGTTATGAGGTGATCAACCACCACAGAGTCCAGTAATCGCCATTCCTCCTGTAGGACAGTTTCTAAAGCTCTAAGAGTGGCTGGAGGTGAGAAACATCGACATACAGCACGGCCGAGAGCATCCCAAACATTTTCAATTGGATTAAGGTCTGGTGAGTAAGCTGGCCACTCCAAATGCGCAATCCCCTCACTCTCCAGAAAGTCGTCAACGATGGCAGCTCTATGGGGACGCGCATCATCGTCCATTAAAACGAAAGAAAGACCAACTGTTGCAGCGTACAGTTTCATAATGGGGTCTAGGACTTCATCTCAATACCGTACAGGCGTCACAGAACCTCGCCTGTAGATGTGCAGGTCGGTGCGATATCCCAATGAAATCCCTGCCCAGACCATGATGCTTCCACCGCGGAATGCGTGATGTTCGGCGATGTTCTGGGGCCGATTGTGTGTGCCTTGTTCCCTCCAGACCCTTACACGCTTATCATCGGGTTGTAGGGCAAATCTGGACTCATCTGTGTACATAACATTACCCCAATCAGCCATAGTCCAATTCACATGCTGCCGGAACCACTGTAATCGTGCCCCTCTGGATTGGACGGATAAAGGAATACAAACTCGTGGTATCCGGGCGTACAGACCATTCATGTGTATCCTTCAACGAACAGTAGTGGCAGATATAGTCTTACCAATGGCCGCTACAACCATAGATGTCACACGTGTGGAGGTCGATCTTTGATTCCACTTGGCTACAACAGCAATATATCGATCTTCCACGGGGGTCGTAACCCTTGGACGACCGGCTACAGGCCTTCGGACAACTGTTTGGCTGGTTTGGAATTGTTTCCATAATCGTGAAATGACGGAATGATGAATGCCAAAGAAACAAGCAACATCTGTTATAGACTGTCCTGCTTCAATGTGTCCGACAGCCCGCCAGTGCTCAGAATCTTCCATTCGTCTTCTGGAAGCCATAGCAACACGTCTAGCTAGAAAACAAATTGTACGAACGTTCTAAACACCTTTCATCAGCACTTACATGCAACTCCTGTAACCCTTCACAATGCCGAATTCTTATACGACTGCCTGTTTTGCATATTTCTCGATGCGAAGCCATGATTGGCTGTTACCTATATAATTTGCATACTTCCTTCTACCTTTGCAGCATATTTCAGCTTCTTTAATTCAGATCTCTTACGGAAATAAACATTTTTCCTCTCCGTGCTTAACTTTTGGAAGTGAGTGTATATGTTGGGGCCAACGCTCTACAGATTTCAAGATATTCGGCGTTATTTTCGTCGATTTTCAAGAACTGCCTTATTAATTCACTGCTATCATTAGAAAGCAAGTGCAAATGTGGAGTAACGGTTAACTCATAGGATTTCAAATCGATGGGTCTGGAATTCGATTCCCGTGCAAGTCTCATGTAATTTTTTTTTTTATTTTCATACTTTCTTTTTTTTTTATTTTTACCTTCTTTCTTTATGATAGCCTAATGTAAGTTTTTTTTTTTTCCGTTTATGTTATGAATATTAGACAGAAAACCAATTTAAGATTAGAAGTAAATAAATAATCTTCTCGTTAACTTTGGTTTTTAATTAATTAGTTAACTTAATTAAATAAACTTTTTTTTTCTTATCATGTGGTGATGATACTCTTTTACTGTTTGTATTTAAAATTATTTCAGTTGTGCTTTTATTTTAAGTTTTTATGTAAGAGTTTTAAATGTAATACTTCACTAACTGAATTTTAGTTTTTCTTTATTATAAAAAAAAAACAAAGTTAGTATTCTGGTTAATTTTGGTTTTTAATTAGAAGTACTTTAATTCAGAAAAATAAAGTAAAACATATAATATATATACTTACTTAAGTAACTAGCCTTTTTTTTTAATACGCAAATACTCACAAGAAAAAAAAGAAAAGTTATTTTATATACATTATATGTTTTACTTTATTTTTCTGAATTAAAGTGCTTCTAATTAAAAACCAAAATTAACAAGAACACTACTTTGTTTTTTTTTTTTTATAATAAAGAAAAACTAAAATTCAGTTAGTGAAGTATTACATTTAAAACTCTTACATAAAAACTTAAAATAAAAGCACAACTGAAATAATTTTAAATACAAACAGTAAAAGAGTATCATCACCACATGATAAGAGAAAAAAAAGTTTAGTTAATTAAGTTAACTAATTAATTAAACACCAAAGTTAACGAGAAGATTATTTATTTACTTCTAATCTTAAATTGGTTTTCTGTCTAATATTC
>JAFIDM010009631.1:2434482-2463731 GCA_023159025.1 Thereuonema tuberculata
GAGGCAGGATCGAGTACGTGTTGTACCCATCGTTCTGTCTGCCACTGATCTGGTGCCTCACACATTGCACCACAGTCTCAGCACACTAGGACTTCACAAAATCACTTATGCACAACTGCAGAAGGCTGTGGTACTCAACACTACACGCATAGTTAGGAAATTTATGGACACAACCACACATCCCTAATCATTCTTGCACATATCTTTACACTTGGCAGTATGTGCTTTGGTCCTTGACCCGCCATATTGTTTTTGCTGGGGAAACCCAAGGTTTGAAACTTACAAACATAATAATAATAATAATGGCATCCAACACAAGATCTACTGGGATATGGAAATTCGCACTGATATGAAGATTGAAGCAAATCGACCTGATATCATCCTCGTAGATAAGGAGAGAAAAGAGGCCACACTGTTTGATATAGCTGTGCCACTGAACCACACCCTTCATAAAGTATATGCCAGCAAGATTAATAAATACACAGAGTTGGCCATTGAAATAAAGCAGATGTGGAAACTCAGAGCAGTTCACATTAGACCAATAGTTATATCGGCGACTGGAATTTTCCCAGTAAACACAATCAGACAACTGGAATTTCTAGAAGCAAGACATGTAGCAAAGGAAATGCAGAAATCTGTAATCCTAGACTCGTGTCACATTGTCCGAAGATTCCTTAGTTTGGAATAACTTGGGTGCACTTGACAATTGTCCGTGCATTCATTGATATCCATTAGAATTAAATGAGAAAAGAGAAAAGAAGTTGTATATAATAATAATAATAATAATAATAATAATAATAACAAAACAAAAAAACATCAATATATTCCTAAACAAGTTTCTGATATTTTGGTACAGGATATTACCTCAATATTTTGTGATAATTTCCACCAGTGCTGAAAAACCTTCTATATATAATGTAATGTAATGATTTTACATTAACTTAACAAAAAAAAGGTAAACAAATTGTTCAAATAGTAATAACAGATAATTTAACAAAAAGGAAAAAAAAAGTCGTTATTTCATTAAAAATGATGATACATTGTTTCCATTTTCAGTGGCTACTTTTCAGATTAAAAAAGCAAAACAAAACAAATAATCCATCACTTTGTGTTTTATTATCTTTCAATTGTACTGTCAGTTTTTCTCATGTTGTTAAAAACGGGAGGAAGGCCTTTAATGTAAATAGAATGAAAAAAAAAGAAGATAAAATGACAAGTTTCAATAAATTATTTACGAATCGGAAACATTATTGAGTTAAAATAATAATATTGCAGTAATAACATTATTAATTAATAATGAATTAATATAATCTATTTATATTTTTAAAATAATTTTCCCCCTTTGCAATCATGACAAATCCCAAATACCTATTAAAGTGTATTTAAAATAGATATATTAACATGAATGAGAACATTTATTCATTAATAATAATAATAATTATTATTATTATTATTATTATTAAAAATAAACAAATTATTTATAACAGTTTTATTATAAAATACCCTATGTTATTTCATGCCTAATTATTTCATTATAATATTAAACATAACGGAAAAACAAAAATTTAAATTTTAGCATAATAAAAACTGAAATCACCTAATGAAACAAAACAAAAAAAAAAAACTAATGAATTGTTGTTGTGCTGTGTTTATGTTTGTTTGCCAGCTCTGCTGTTAATATTATCACTGAATCTTGAAGATCCTTTGAGAGATGTCACTTATGTCACTTATTCCTGCTGATGGTTGGCGTTTTGAACATTTAAACTAAATTTATGTAATTCAAAAAAAAAAAAAAAAATTGCGTATCTCTTAGCTTTAACTTATGATAATGAAAATTAAAACTCTGTATGCTGTAATAGAATATAAGTTTTTAAAATGTGTAAAATTTTGATGCAAAGTTGAAACCTTCCCAGATTGGTCTTAACTGAGTTAATCTGCCCTGTGATTGGCTGAACCGGGAGGCCAATCAATTACGCGACTAGCTCTCTCTCCCAGTGACCGACCGAAAAAGAAGCTTCAAGTAGATCTTGAGTATCCAACAAACATGTATTATAAACTGTAAATAAATTGTAAATAAAGTTTGTGTATCTTAAGCTGTAACACCGATGCCAGTCTCTGTGATTCTTCGACCACACATCATTGGTGCTGAAGACCCGCCGAACCACGGACACACCATGCCAAACTCCGCCAATAACCCCGAACCTCACCACCCTCTAGACTAACAAATCCAAGCCAATGACGCTGTTCGAATGCTGACAACTAGAACCTCCCTCGCCTTACATTACCAGGAACCAATGACATTCTCCACCACATCAACTGACCCCCTTGCCTGGCTGCGGGACTTCAAACATGTAATACGATTCAACGGATAGACAGTCGACAACAAATTGGCATACCTATCCTATGCCCTCACCGACACCGCTGCTTTGATAATGAAGAAGCCACCATCCTCACCTGGTCTCCTTCATCATGAAATTCAAAGATACATTCGTGGCACCCCATTACATCGCTACAGAAGCCAAGCAGACACTCTCCATCCGAGTACATCTACCCCAAGAATCCTGCGAAGCGTACATCCAAGATGTAATTCATCTTTGCACCAAGGTAGACCCCCATATGATGGACGACCAATGCCTCCATCACCATCTGAAAGGTGTAGCTACTGACATCCACACTGCATTGTTGACCCTCTGCGTATCCTCCGTCAGTGAAATGATTATGGAATGCCGGCGATTTCAGCAACAGCGAGCCCGCCGCATCACAACAGACCACTGCCCAACCATAGCCACTCTCGGCCAGCAACAACCCCCACCGATCACCTGCAGAACCAGATCGCCACGCTACCCGCTGTTGTACACAATCTCACAACACTCGTGACCAAGGGACTAAGTAAACAACAGTCCTGGAACAAACAACAAGCCCAGTGCAGAACAACCTCACGATGACGACGTGCCAACAAATGGTGTACACAGGACGATCAGCCCATCTGCTTCCAATGCAACTGGTCTGGCCATGTCCAGCGCTATTGCCGGGAACCTTCATCGCAACCACGGGTCCGACCAACCAGCCCTCGCCGTTTCAGTCCATCATGTAACTGGGAACACCATAGCCGCTACAACAACTCCCTTGAAAGACTTAGCCAATGGTAGGACTCCTTCAGCTGCTCCCACTGCCGAACAACCCTTTAGCTGAATAGGCATTGATCTCTTTGGCCCTCTTCCACTGTCAAACAACAACAATGGATGGATTGTGGTGCCAGTTGACCATTTCTCCCACTTCGCAATTACATAGGCACTGCCGAATGCAACTGCCACAGAAGTAGCCTGCTTCTTTGTGCGAGACATCATCCTGCACTTCAGACCCCCGGCATCTACTGTGAGCGACCGTCGTACGCAATTCCTCAGCGCAATAATGTGGGAAGTCCTTACCATCTGCCGGACAGTCCACCACCGCACAACACTTTACAGGTCCCAGACGAATAGAGCAACGAAGAAGCTGAACCACTCCATCGCAAATATGCTGTCGATGTGTGTTGACAAATATCATTCTAATTGGGATGAAATCCTTCTGTTAGTCACCTATGCCTTCAACACTGCAGTTAACGAAGCTACATTCTTCACACCCTTCTTTCTTGTCCATGGTCGTCACTCGCAGAGCACACTGGACACCCTGCTGGCCCAAGCCCCGCAGACCTCAATGGACTACGCAGCCGCCCTACGACGCCGATTACATGACGCAAACACAATCGTCCACCAGTTCATGGTAGATGCACAACGGGAGGCCAAACTCCGATACGACCGCCATCATCGCAAGGTCACGTACAGCCCCAGAGACCTCATCCTCATCTTCAGTCCGACCTGCTTGGTTGGCCTCGCCGACAAATTTCTCCACTGTTGGCAAGGTCCATAAGCCATCATCTGTCGCTTATCCCCTGTCACCTACGAGAAAGCCCAGCTACAGCTTACTACTCGCTCCCAGCCAACAGAGGTAGCTCACGTCACATGGATGAAGCCCTACCTACCACCAGATGATGCATCCACCTTGTCCAGCACAGAAGACAGGACCCTGCCACCGGAAACATCTGCATGACCGCTGCCAATTCCACACCACTGGACAACGGTCGAACCAGATGACGACGCCATCTTTGCCCCTGCATAGACGAACCACGCCCTTCTGACTGGACCAACAGCACGAGACACACTCCTACCCCTATGCCACTCACAGAGAAAAGCATCCTGCTCTCGACTGTACCTGGACAGCTGAGTCAGTGAGGACACAAACTCTTGGAGGGAGGGGGCTATGATGCAAAGTTGAAAACCTTCCCAGATTGGTCAGTTAATCTGCCCTGTGTTTGGCTGAACCGGGAGACCAAATAACTACGCGACTAGCTCTCTCTCCCAGTGACTGACCAAACAGAAAGCTCTGAGCAGCCAGTGACCGACCGAAAAGGAAGCTTCAAGTAGATCTTGAGTATCCAACAAACATGTATATAAACTGTAAATAAATTGTAAATAAAGTGTGTGTATCTTAAGCTGTAACACCGACGCCAGTCTCTGTGATTCTTCGACGACACATCAATATACTTCTGAAACACTCTGTTTATATATCATGATGATGAATTAAGTTCAGTTAAAATTATTACAATTTGAAAAGTAATGGAAAGTAACAGATACAGTAACAATAAGAAATAGAAAAACAAAATATAAAAATCAAATCTTTGGACAACTAAATGCTTGCTATGAAAAGCATTTTTCACAAAATAGGAAAAAAAATAAATACAATAAAATAAATTAAAACAAAAACCTTTTAACGCATCAGATGAAACAACACTCAAAGTATTGAATGTTGTGTGATTAAACTGCCTTTTGCCTAAGTATGTCTTTGAATCATGCATGCTGGGTAGCTTTGGCCGATGATAGCCAAATAAGCTCAAAACAGCTGTCCTTGAGTTTCAGTAGGGTTCAAAGGCTTCCTTATTTTATGAATTTTTTTTATTTTAAAAATGACTAAGTCATTATAAACTACCGCAACTAAGAAACACTTATCTAGCAGCTCTATTATCATATAAATTCACTCTGTGTTAAAATTCATGCCTTTGCATGAATCTATTTAATACTTGTAATTTTCACGCAGTTTATTAACTCATTTCACCAGATCTGAGGGTTTTGTTCTCTTTAATCTTCTTGTTACCCCTCTGTAGTTTAACAGATGTTAATACCGAGGCATTAATGTGATTGTGAAGTCTCTGTTCATGCCTCATTGTCGTTTGTTTTATCACTTTGTGGACAGTATTCATTTTAAGGTCTTTATGAATATTGTCATCTCTCACGTACCAAGGGCCTTGTAGCACTTTATTTTGAAAATTTTGTGTAATTTTTAAATTAGTCTTCTTGGTGCAACCCCAAAGTTGTATTCCATACATCCAAACAGGTTTCAGAACTTGTTTGTTAATTAGTAATTTATTACACATATTTAGTTCAGATCTTCTTCCGAGTAGCCAATACAGTTTTCTATATTTGATATTAAGTTCTTCCTTTTTCTTCTTAACAACCGCATTCCATCTCAGCTTTGCATCAAGTGTCATTCCCAAGTATTTGGCCTCCTTTGCACTCGGAAATATTTGTGAATCAATTAAAACTAGAATATTCTGTATTTTTTTATTTGTAAAGTTAACATGTATCGATTTGAATTCGTTAAGTTGTATTCTCCACTTTTTGGTCCAAGTGCTAACTCTATTTATAGCATGTTGTAGATTTCTTGTTGATTCCTCTATTGTATCACCCACTGCTAAAATAGCAGTGTCATCTGCAAAGGTAGCCATTGTTATTGTTACATCTTGTGGGATGTCTCTTGTATACATAAGTATAGTGTTGGTCCAAGGACACTTCCTTGTGGTACTCCTGCAGTAATTTCTTTAAAATCTGAATATTCACTTCCACGTTTAACCCGAAAGATCCTTTCTGACAAATAAGATTTCAAGATTTCACACAACTGACCAGGAAAATGACACCCTAGTTCAATCCCTAGTGCCAAACTTTATCGAAGGCTTGGGAAACATCTAAGAAGATACTCGAACATACTTTCTTTTTTTCCAAAGTCTCTTCTATTACATCAATTATTCTATGAACCTGTTCTACTGTTGAATGTTTATTATGAAATCCAAACTGATGATTTGGAATTAATTCCTTTTCTTGTATAATCAGATTCAGGCGTTTTAGCAATAATTTTTCAAATACTTTTGATATTTTTGGTAACAATGATATGGGCTGATATGATTTGGGTCTTTTCCTGGTTTATGAATCATTATAATTTCTGCCACTTTCCACTTTTGTGGTACATATTTTAATCTAAGGGCAGCATTAATAAGATGTAGGAGCTTTACCACAGCTTTATAAGGTAATTCCTTTAAGATCTGTCCTGTTATCAAATCATATCCTGAAGCTTTCTTGGCATTTAAATCATCCTTAATCACTTGCCTAAGTTCTTTTATTGTGACTTGTCTAATTTAGACACTCCTGATCTTATGGAAATGTATCTTATTCTCCATAATCGTTTGTCCGATGGTTTAAAAGTATCTGTAGGTGATCTGCAAATATCTCGGCTTTTTCTTTGTCGCTTCTCGCTCAATCATTATCAGCTTTTCGAATGGGTGGTACCTCCATTATTGATCTTTTTAGTCCTTTTATAGCTTTCCACAGTGAGTAATCTGCATTTTTTTCCGGAGTTAACCTCTCCAAGTAAGAAGTAATTTGTTGATTTTTTATTTCTACAATCTGTTCTTTAAGTTGATTACCCAAATTGTTTAATATTGTTTTATCCTGCGGTGCACGACTTAGCTGCCACCTTTTCTGAGCTTTCCTTTTCACGCTAAGTAATTGCCGTATTTCCAGTGGATAATTTATATTAATATTATTTATTATTTTGTTTTTAAATGATGTATTATTCCATGCTGCTTGTTGAATATTTGTTGTTAATAATTCCACTTCATTTTCTAATTGTTCAATTGTTTTAAGTGGTACTTTCAATTCAATTTGTCTTTCAAGATCAGATCTAAATCCTTTCCAATTTTATGACTGGTTAATCTAAGGGGTATTTCCTTTTGTATCAGCTTTTCGCTTATATTGAGAATAACTGGCGTATAATCCGAAGATAGATCACTACATTCATCCACTTTTATGTAGTTATTGGAAAGCCCTTTAATCGCAAAGAAGTCTATAATATCAGGCACTTTTTGTAAGTCAGTCGGCCAGTAAGTCGGCTTCCTGACGAATAGAAGTGACAATTTGCTTCTTTACCCACATCATAGAGTATTTTCCCCTTTGGAGTGATTAATCTTGATCCCCTATATGTATGTTTTTATTTTATGAATGTCATTTTATTTCATTTGCCATATTAAAGGTTTTTGTTTTATATATTTTTTTTCCTTTTTTGTGAACAAATGCCTTCTGTGGCAAATGTTGAGCCAGAGAAAATGATTTCCACATCTTGTTCTTGTATTTTTGTTTCTGATCTTTTGTTTGTGAGGGTCATTTGTGTTAAAGTAACAGTTAATTCTTACAGTAATACAGTTACTTTTAAAAAGTACCTTTCCAAGCCCTGCATTATCTCAACTATAATTTTCATTCAAAGATCTTCAATGTTGTTTTGGATCCTAAATTGTTTTGAAAGGATCACAAGGATTTCATTCTTCAGCAAAGTTATTGTTAGTCATTCAAGTCAATTGCTAATCATTTTTGAAGTATTAATTTTGTTACTAGCCGTGCCGGCGTGGCCGTGCGGTCTAGACGGCGGTCTGCCGTTGCGGCCAGTGTGCCAGTATCCGGGTTCGAATCCCGGTTGTGGCATGGATGTTTCTTTCTTCTTCTGTTTCTCCTTCTGTCCGTTCCAGCGGGTATCACTTGATGCTACCTCCCTTGGCGTACCCTAGGCAACGATTCGTCGGTTAAAGGCATTATATGTTGTCCCTAGTTGTGGCCTAAAGAAAGCTGATCAAGCTATGAGCCCGGGCATTTGTAAAAAAAAAAAAAAAAAAAAAAATTGTTACTATTTAACCATTTTATATTTTATATATATGCTTCAAATTGAGTAAAGTAAGGAGATGAGCTATAACATTTATTTATGAAAATTCAAACGCGTTTAAGTTCATCCCGCATTATCATGCAGAAGTATGAGCACCTGACAATTGACTTATGGCGATTGTTTGGTCAACAATTTTTTTATGCACAATGCTGAGTTCATGACAATACCTGTCCCCTGTTACTGTTTGACCCACTGGCAATGAAAAGTGAATCACATCAGCTGCAGACCACCAAACACTGATCATCATCTTCCTGGGATGGTATACCGGCTTTGGGATGGTATATGGGCTCATCTTGGTTGAGCCATTGCACTGAACATCATCAATTGTCATACAGTACCTATTTCTCATCAAATATGATGAGCATTTCAAAATGCTGTTCATTTAACTAGGGAGAAGCAGAAGAGCAGACATTGTGTTTTGTGCTGTTCTTTCAACTCATTTGGGACCATTTATCCATCTTCTTCACTTTGTCTATAACCGCCAAACAATGGGAAACTGTTTTGAGTATACTCCCAATTATCAGCAAGTTTTCGAATAGTTTGATGAGTGCCGGATTCAATCAAGTGCTTCAGCTTAGCAATATCGATATCTCCTTGTGGTTAATCGCAGGTTTCATCTGCTTCAGGATCGGAATTTTACAAATGAATGTTGTGTCACAAGTTAATTTACAGTGCCTTCCCCAAATGCTGTATTGACGTTGCAGGCTACCTCTGCTGACTGGTGTCCCAGTTTAAAGACATATAGGAAAGTGACACAAAACTGACTCGGATCCGTTATTAACTTCCATCGACTACATTCCACTTGGAGCTGATGCTTCAAACCAAATGACCACTGCCTAATGAAGGTTTGCTGCTTTGAATTTGCATATCACAAGTGCCATCTGATGGTGTTTCAATCCCTCAAAAAATACGTACCAATTGTAATCGATTTTTCATCTGCAACAATCTGATAGATCAATCCTAACACTGAAGGAATTTTCGCCCCCCCCCCCCTTGCAAATGTTGATTTGCAATTAACAATCCTGAGTCAATTCCAGTTCCTCCTCTTCACCTTCTAATCATTTTACAGACTTTCTGCCAAATGGTTTCACCCAAATGATGAACAAACTTTGCTTTATCAATTCACTCCTTAAGTGAATTGTTTTGGAATCTACTAACTGTACAAAGATTTTTATTAACAACACAGCAAGTGTTGGTTATTATGATCAAAGCAAGAGGGCGTGATAAGATATAGCATGGATTCCATCCTTTAGTTGTGACTGAGCTGCTTGTGATCAATATTGCCTTTCTCATTACTATCACCACAAACAAAAACATATGTTGTGGAAACCTACAAACAAAACATATCTTCAAAAGCAGCATTATATATTTTAGCCAGCAACAATCCAAACTTTGATCATCATGAAATTTTGAAAACCCTATCCCACTCTTTATGGAGAAGAATATTAGGGGTATCAAGTCATTATGGATCTTTGGTAATGAGTCAGCAGGTTTCATAAAAAAAAAAAAAAAAAAAAAATAAAAAAATATTGAGCCATTTTAAATGCAAATTTAAAGTTCACAAGGAGTTCCAATGCCCTTTTGTAGCGTGCTGTTGGAAGACATGTTATCTGGTGTTGACAATAGATTCATCCTATATTTAACTAAACATTTCATAACATACAAAGATATGTTACATCAAAATATCTTGAAAACTGATACCAGTAACTTTTCAGATAACCATTTAAACAGTGATTGTATCATTTCAAAATAAAGTAAACCACATAAAAGGAACAGTATAACATTAAACTTTGCCCAGTGTCATAATTATTACAAAGTATAAGTATCAGTGAAAGAAAGTTATGTTGGAAACACACCAGAGAAATAAATAAAAAAAGTAGATAGCAATATTGCTAAAAGAATGTTAGTCTATCAACAAATTCCCTGCTTTCTTAAAGAAAGGTACAGGAAATAACTTATGATAATAGTGTGAATAATAATCTAATAACTATCTCTCTTTGACTTTGATATAAATTTAACAGTAGCAACATATTGAAAAATGTTAATTTTAATTATTAAAATTAATATTTCTATGATGAATCTATCTACATTAGTGATTAGCATACATGAATTGATTCCAATAACTAAAATGGAATTAATTTCAATTTTTAGTTAAAAACGTCTTTACAATTATCAGTATTGAAGTCTAAATGCAAAAACACATTGCAATTTCTGGAGATCAAGTAATAATAAAACTTCATTAAGAGAAAGAAGTTTTTACTCTTAAATCAACATTTATATTTCTTTCTCTGTTCACTTATCTTTAAAAAAGAGCTGAGAGTTCAAAAAGCAAAGAAAGTTTTGAACTATTATTATTAATAGAAATATTCAGTAAAAACAGAATGATGATAAAATGGTCTTATATTGATTGGGATGTGATAAAAAGATGAAGAGCAGTGAGCCAGAGTGAATGCTAATTATGCCCAACAGATGAGTGTAGCAATGGTAATTCACCGTGAAACACTGAGGGCGACAAAGAAATAGATTAATCCAGAACAAATCAGAGAACTCTGACGTAGTGGTAAATAAAACATGGTCATATGAATCAGAAACCTACAAATAGTAACAAGTAGTAAGAATTATGAAAATATTATACTTTATATAAAAAACCAGAAAAGAGCTACAAAAGCATATCTGAAGGAAATGAAGAAATAGAATTCTTGAAAAGGAATCAATCTTGGAGATACATTTGTTCAATGCCAGCAACAAGAAGTATGCCTTGGCTTATAAAAAGGAAAATACATTAATAGTGATAGATGATAGGGTTGAGGATATGGGAGCAGTAGCCAACTGGTAAGGCTCTTGACTGCAGCCTGGAGGAGCTGGATTCAATCCCAACCCCAGCGGAGGTTCTAAATTTTTTCATGCGAATTCTCCTTTATGAGTTCTAGGGTTCACTCTCTATAATGAGTTTCTTTACCTCAGTTTAGTGTTGGTTAGGAAATGGCCATGACCCCAAGGGTCTGCCTAGTGGGATACTTTAACTTTAAAGAGTTGAGGACAAGGGAAAGACTCCAAGATGGTGTCAATTGCAGAAAAGAGAATTACATAGTATATATAAGTAGAAAAAAGTGGAAGAAAGTTTTTAATGATAAACTGACTTTTTCAAAGACAGAATGTTGTACAAGTACAATAAAAGTAACCACAAATAAAGGAAGTCGCATTATTTGAATAATGGATTTAAATGGTTTAAAATATGAGGAACCAGATGGGCAACAAGGCTCAATATGACAAAAGAAACCTCCACAATCCCAGACCCACCAAAAGACCCGAAAGCTGAAAGATCAGGTTCATATCAGGATAAGAGATGTGCTATCAAGAAAATAGTTATGTTTTCAAAGCAACAGGAATATAGCCATTTGAGCAGGATATTATGATGCTCTTGTGATACCAAAAGAGTTATTGGCCACATGGTTATTGGAGTGGAAAAACAATGAAATAATTCAACAGCTGAGGAAGAACAAACTAAATGTCCAAGTTGTAGTAATGAGGATTAAATGTAACCGCATTCATAAAAATGAAGACAACTCCACTCTGCCAGATTCTGGAGACTCCAAAAGAGACTGGGCTACTAACTGACTAAAGAATAAGGAACAAGAGACAGAAGGTCCACACTGCAACATGTGTGACTGATGGAACCCACAAAGTCATGTGACAGAAGTGTCATAATGCTCAGAGGATGTATTATAGCAAAAAGGAATTAGAATAAACTAACAGCATTATACAAAGCTAAGGTGTATGAATGGGAGCTATATCAGGTGTGTGGGAGGCCCAAGTTTGATAAAAGAGTCAAATGCTTGGGGCACACCTCCACCTTTCCCCATAACTATCTTCCCTTCACTCCCGTGCTTGTGGTTTAAATTGGGAAAACAATCGATGATGTGTACCAACAACAACATCTGTCATGCAGACACGTAATTTTAGATTAGTTAGGTAATTTTCGGTGGCCTGTGGTCATCGCAGGTGATTTTAATGCGTAGGCTATTGAATGGGGAAGTCGAGTAAGCAACAGAAGAGGTGAGATACTTTTGGATGTCTTCGCCTCACTGAATGTTGTTCTCCTCAATACCGGCTCAATACCAACGTTCATTAGAAATGGTAATAGTTCCATTATCGACGTGACATTTACAAGTGATTGTTTGGCCTCTCGTGTTACGTCGTGGGAAGTGTGTAGTCACTATACTCACAGCGACCATCAAGCCATAATTTTCGAGATCTCCACTTCTGGTGTGTCAAGGTTGGGATCCACACTTCCAAGAGGATGGAACGTTAGGTCCTTTGATCGTGAATCCTTCATTGCAATGATGGAGGAGGACTTGGTGCTTTCGTGATCTGCTGATAGCAAGGCGTCACGGCTTATGCGACTTGTCGCTGATGCTTGTGAGGCATCGATGACAAGACGTGGCAGAGGAAATCGTCACCATCCAGTGTATTGGTGGAATGCTGAAATAGCGGAGCTTCGGAAGAAATGTCACCGCACAAGAAGACTAGCACAACGAGCCCATGGACGAGAAAACTATGACGAGTTGAAACAACAGCACATAGAAACCGGCCGTGCTCTCAAGAAGGCCATTAAAGTCAGTAAACAGAGTGCTTGGAAGGAACTTTGTAGTGAGGTTAATAGTGACCCATGGGGTAGACCATATAAGACGGTTATGGCTAAAATAAAAAGTAGCTCCTTATCACCTCCGACCTGCCCTGATTTGCTGCGCAGGATTGTTTCTACTCTTTTTCCACAACAACCGGGGATAGTTTTGGAAGTTCCACCTCAAGAATGTGAAGATGTGTCATCTATCTCAAAAGATGAGTTGCTAAAGGTCTGCGGAAAGATTGGTGACTCAAAAGCCCCTGGCCCAGACAGCGTTCCAAATATTGCTCTTAAAACCGCCATCCGGTATAGACCTGAGATCTTTCTAGACGTCTACAATGCTTGTTTACGAGAGGGTGTGTTTCCAAATCTGTGGAAGCAGCAGTTGCTCGTACTTTTGCCTAAAGGTAACAAGCCACCTAATGATCCATCGTCCTATCGGCCAATTTGCCTGTTGGATACGGCAGGTAAGGTATTGGAGAGAATCATTTACAATCGACTGGAGGCATTCAGTGAAGGAGCGCATGGTCTCTCTGAAAACCAGTACGGTTTCAGGAAATCAAGATCTACAATAGACGCTGTAAGGGTTGTTGTTGATTTGGCTCGATAGGCCATTGAGGGCAAACGCTGGAAGGGAGGAGTAAAACAGTACTGTGCCATTATAACGTTGGATGTGAAGAATGCGTTCAATTCGGCAAACTGGAACTGCATCTTGAACACTTTGAGTTCAATGAAGGCTCCAGCGTACATCAGGAAAATAATTGCGAGTTACTTCACTGATCGTATCCTAATGTATAATACCGAAGTCGGACTGAAGACCTACAACATCACTGGCGGTGTTCCACAGGGATCAGTACTTGGTCCTTTGCTTTGGAATATCATGTATGATGCAGTACTCAAGCTACCAATGCCCGAGGGAGTGACTGTAGTGGGGTTCGTTGACGATGTTGCATTGGTTGTAATCGAGAAACACCTGGAAGTTGTCACCCTAACATCGAATGTGGCTGTTGCCAGGATCCGTCAGTGGCTCTCAACGGTTGGATTACAACTAGCAGATCACAAGACAGAGGCGGTTCTTGTGACCAGCAGGAAAGCGAGGGAGATCGTTACCCTCACTGTGGGTGATCATGACATTCTGTCGCAGCCTTCTCTCAGATATCTGGGTGTTCAGATTGATGCAAGGCTTCGGTTCGATGAACATCTTCGAATCGTGAGTGAAAAGTCTGCACGAGTGGTCAACGCCTTGGCTAGGATCATGCCGAACATCGGGGGACCTCGGCAGAGCCGATGAAGACTCCTGTCCAGTGTGGCTATCTCTACCATGCTCTATGCGGCTCCGATCTGGTTACATGCCACGAAGACTAAATCATATGTATGTCAAATGACTTCGGTTCACCGGAAATGCGCTCTACGGGTCGCTTGTGCATTTCGAACAGTTTCATATGATGCAGTGTGCGTCATAGCAGGGATGCCGCCTATCGATCTCTTAGCAAGTGAGAGAAGTGCGATATGCAGTGGTATTCGGGAACGTCGTGACGCTCACCGACCCAAGATCAGGAAGGCCGTGAAAAGCAAGACAACGGAAAGATGGCAGAGACGATGGGATTCATCGACCAGTGGAAGATGGACTCATAATCTTATACCTAATATTGCAACATGGATGGAAAGAAAGCATGGTGAGGTGGATCACTACCTGACTCAGCTATTAAGTGGCCATGGTTGTTTTCTAGCGTACCAGAGGCGCTTCGGAATTGTCGACAGTGCATCATGTCCGACTTGCCAGTACTTGGACGAGGATGTGGAGCATGTCTTCTTTGTCTGCCCACGCTTCCATGAAGATAGAAATGAGCTGAAGAAATTCCTTCGACAGCGTGTGACTCCAGAGAACATCGTTGGCTTGATGACTATCTCCCAGGCTAATTGGACGGCAGTGGCTGACTATGCTGCCACTATTATACGGAAACTTCGTATGGCTGAGAAAATCAGACTTGATCAGTTGCGAAATGATACCTGAGTCGGACTTTTAGTCATTCTGCCCTACGCGATGTAATACCTGACGGTGGTTCCGTGTAGGGTGTTTTGGAAGTCGGACGTAGGGTTTTAGTGAGTAGTAGTCTTTTATGACTGAGTCTCACATTACCAATTCCTTGGTATGCGTAAATGCATTTCCCCCGTCCTTAAAAAAAAAAAAAAAAAATGATTAGTTAGGTAATGTTGCAATGTGAATATCTATAAATTGAAGAGTTCTTCATGTTGTCAAAAGTTCTTCACTCAATGTCCAAATTGTGGTATAAGTGGCAAGATTGGTGATTGATAAAAGAGTCATCCTTGATGCACAGAACATAAACATGGGTTAGCAGGGTTCTTTGAGATGTATAAAATGTGTGAATAATATTGAAAAGATAAAGTTTGTCGACGAATATTTAGAGATGGTTCAAGTGTCTCTGCATGTAAGCTTTGGACAGATGAAGTGCGCAATGCACCAAGACAAACGGAAGGTCTGATGATGCATGGGATCAAGTTTGTGCAGAACTGATGGTCGAACAAAACCATAATCAATGCAGCCAGAATATAATTTTGAATAAATCAGTGCTTTATAAATGTGGAGCATATCGAGACGATCTCTGTGCCAAGCGGTAAGTGAAAGGGCTTTCAAACATTTT
This sequence comes from Thereuonema tuberculata, assembly GCA_023159025.1. Lineage (NCBI taxonomy): Eukaryota > Metazoa > Arthropoda > Chilopoda > Scutigeromorpha > Scutigeridae > Thereuonema > Thereuonema tuberculata. The sequence continues at coordinate 2,449,852 of JAFIDM010009631.1, forward strand.
AATTTTAAGATTTACTTCTTATCAAGTTTCAACAGATGACCTTCACAAGTCAGTTTTTTGTCAAAAATCAGTCCCAAAAATTTGTGCTCAGGTACACAATGGAGTTCAAGGTCATTAAGTATTATATTGGGCTCTGGGAAGATCCCTTGATGGTAAGTAAAATGAACATATACAGTCTTTGATGTTCAAAAAACTGAAATAGTACAGTCTTGCAGATGATTTAAAGTTACATTTTAGCTGTCTTTCAATAAGTTGTAAGTTCAGTACGTCAGGAAATCGGTAAATTATCCAATGTAGTAGGTTATGAATCACTGGATGTAAACAAGATATTATATAATTTATTTTGACAGAGATTCAAACTGCAGTAATGAAGTACGCCTAAATCTGAGGGTATGAGGATGAGAAAACAAGAGTCAAGTTAAACTTGAAAAGTTGATTGGCAAAATTTTTATGAATAAATATGGAAATGTGACTACAAAGGCCTTAGTAATGAAGATCACACCATATGTTTTACAGAGACACAGCTGTATCTGTATCTTTCCCAGTTGTAGCAAATGGTATAGTCATTGGAAGCCATTTGAGCCAGCTCTCTGGAAGTAAGTAAATAGAAACAAATCTTAATAGAATTACTGTTAAAGAGAAGGATAAATGCCGTAGTATTTCATATTATACCTCATTGGAATCACAGGTAGTGTTTTTGCAAATTTGCAAATTCCTTAAAGAAAAGAGAATATTACATGCCTCTGTTAGATGAAGAAAGTGAAGTTTTAGAAAACTGAGACAAGTCACTTCCATTTGCAGTAAATGCCATCACACACCCGCAATAAATGGTATCTTCTGCAATTGAAGTACATATAACGGTAGATATCTCTGCAATCCATTGTCATATAATTCGCAGAGCAATGGCAGCGTATCATGATTTAAGTCACTTTGAACGAGGAGTGGTGATAGATGCCAGAGAGATGGCTCACTTCATCTCTGAAATCATCATGGAATTTGGATTTTCACATGCACCTTTCAGTAACACTTGTCAAATTTGCCAATTCAATAATTCAACATGGGGTCTTATTGAAACAAAATGTAATCATTTGTTAAAATGTATAATTTACAACATATTAGAGGAATGCTTTAAATATGTATACTATGATAAGAAGATCCTGGTATACTAAAATTTAAGTATTTGGAAAGATGTGAATTTACTAGTATCGACAGAGGCCGCGCGATTGGCGTTGTCACTAAGACATCGGCCTCTCACCTCTGAGTACAGGGGTTCGGTTCTCATGTGGGTTTCATGATGGTGGACGATCTGCACTGGGCAGGCTTTCTCGGGGTTCTCTATCTCCCCTAAACTTCTCCTGCCATCCTTTTTCAGTCTGTCCACAGTTTCCATGGGATAGCACAATAGACCTACAGGTTAAGGTACTTGGCTTCCCTTCTGCCCACATTCACCACAACCAATCAATCATTATTGACAGAAATAAAAACTTACTTGTTTACTAAAACTTAATCTTTATTTAAATCCACTGCATTACTGATACTGTCACAAGTATTTCAACTGTAAATGAGCCCAGAATAACATTAATGCTACTATTTCAACTATATAGTAGATAAAAAATAATTATCGATTGTGGTAAAAAATATATATAGATATTTCTTACATAATAATTAACGTTTATGAATTGAAGCTGGGCAGTGACATAAATGAGGTTGTCAAAAACACAGACAATGGAAATCACATTGTATACTTATGGTTCACAAAAATTTGAGGGAGATGATGAGGATCTTAAATCGATAACTGCAATAGTCCACCATCAACCATCAAAGCCCACAAGTTGGAGACTTCTTCTATAAAACAGGTTCCCATGCCAACCTGCCTGGTCATGTTGAGAGCATCCCCCCCCCCCCCCCCAAGCATTTTCCTAAAGCAGCAAAGCATCAGAAGATATTCATGGTCACAGCTAACTTTATCTCCCTTTATACCTTTCTCAAACTGGTTCAAATAGTCAAGTTTGTTTTTACTGCTCAGACTTGGAGCTGTTCAGAAGAAGATGATGGAGGCACCCATAATTGATGCAACAATGAATGTCCACATGTAGTGAAGCAGATTAAGAAGATAATCAAGAAGCCTGGAAATGAGGCCATTGAACATCCTCTGTAATATCTGGACTATCGTCTTTCCAAACATTTGGAACATTATCTAGCAAATAAGCACTTCCAGAATCAAGTGAATTTATAAAGTCCTGATGTTGGTTTCTTTAAAAAAGGCATCTTGGGCAACAATGTGCAGATGGTAATGGTTGTTAGTACGATTAACTGCAATTGTTTTGATTGTGAATCAAAATTACAAATATTCTAATCTGTTAAGTTCATGAATTTCATTTTTCCTGTTTCTTATTTAACAACTTAATCCATGTATTGTATCATTTTTGTCATTATTTTCAATTCATTATTACAATGGCTCTCAAAGTTTTTACTCTCTCTTCCAAGTTTATGGTCAGAATCACACTTGCACAAGTTTGTCTTTTGTATTTATTCATGTAATACTGATCAGCCAATTTAAATAAATTTTAAAAATGAAAGTTGTTACAACAAAATTAATATACATTTTGTCATTTCATACATGAAATAAAATAATAATTACCGGTAACTAAAATGATAATACAGTATATCCTTCACAATTATGGATGAAAAGATATAAGAGAAAGTAAATTAAAAATTACTGTTATTAATTTTTTCAATTACATATAATTTTTTTCATAACTGGGATCATTTGTATGATTATTCTGGCTTATTCCTGCTTTAATTCAAAGAATGGTCTAGTCAGAGCTCTCACGAGGAGGAGTCAGTTGGTCCCTCAGCATCGGGGCCCAGCCATCAAAGAAGTCTCAGCTGAGGTCTTAACCGAAAAAAAAAATATATATGAATTACCCTACCACTTCTAGACTTTATTTTAATAATGAAATGTACATTTTATTTCAACTACTTTTCTGCTTTAAATTTTCTACATAGAGCTATTCTGCATTAAATGTTTGCTTGAAGGGATTTGTTTCTAAACTTTTTCTAAACTTCATTTCTGAAGCTGGAAAAGTAAATGTTGGTGATATCACGGTTTTATTTTCATTTTCATTTTTTTTATGACACGTTTGCTGCCCTCAGCCCACATTTAACCTTTTTTTTTTATGTTCTGTATGTCCCATCGTCCCTTGTTTTGTTCTGTAAATACTTGTTTATTGTAAAAGAAATCATTATTAGCATTCATAAATCCGATTATTTTATATTTTAATTTTCTTGTCTTTCCTGATTTTCTAAAGTTTTGATTTTCATTTATTATGTTCCCATGGGATTTTTTTTATTCTTATTCTCATAAGCTATTGTTTTGCTATTTCCCATGGTAGTCGATATGCCAATTATTGTCCTATGTCACTAATTAGAATCATACCTCCATATTTTATGATTGATTATTTTCTGTTAATTTGTGAGACATCACGACAACTATATAATATAGGTACCCTTATGAAATAACAGAGTTTTTCATTACTTGATGATTCTTAAGAAAAAATTTAATGTTGTGCATGGGTCCTGGAAGAACGAAATAAGAAGCTTGACAAGACAAGAAGGATTAGTGGTGGCCAAAGGGTACTGCTGCACACAAGTGAAGGAAAGTGGCTGAATCATACCTGATTTCAGTGCAATATTCACTGTGCCAATAAGATAGTCATATCAAGGTCTGCCTACCTTCAAATATACATGTCAGGATACGTGGTGGCATGCAAAGTCAGTGTCAACTGTTATGTGAACCAGCGAAAAATCAAAGGAAAGAATCAATGCTTCGTTTCCATGGGTAACAAGTCGTTCAATTCCAGAGAAATGCATATGGGGCCCCAAACAGTAATCTTGGTGCATCAAACTTCTGTAAGTACTCTTTTTTTATGATATACTTATTGTGAGGCAAAGTAAAGTGCTATCTGAAAAAACTAAAGACCTGCATGACAGACAGAGTTAAATTAATTTACTCTAAAAATAATGGTAAAAAAATGTGTGGTATGTTTAAAAGCGAGAAATATAAAATCGTGTGGTGTTTATTTTTTTAATTATTTTATGAACTTAAAGAGTCTGACCCTTGATTTACAAATGGGTGCAGAAAATTTTATAGTTTAAAACTGGTATAGGAAAAATAATAATCACTAATGATCCATCTACAATTACAAACACAAAATGTGAGCATTTTAAATGAGTAAAAGGCTCCTTTAAATATAACAAAACAAAAGAAAGAAAGAAAACCAAAAATTATCCAAATTAAAGTGGCCTTAGGATTGCAGGAGATAAGACTTAGAGACCAAAAGCTGAGCAGGGTGGACAAACCCTAGAATTTTCAATTTCAATTTAATCTGTGTAATTTCTTTCTCACAAAAAAGTATAAACAAATTTACGTTTTTTTGTATCTTTTAGTTCTAACAGATACAGAAAAAGTACATTTTATTATAACTTATTACTTTAGGTTTTAATTTTGAAGCCGTTATTCATGGAATAAATATTAATTAATTATTTAAAGGCTTTAAATGTAAATTAAATTACATATATGAATAATGGAAGAAATAATAATGAATTTAAATAAATGTGACGTACTGGAAATCCATAATAAAAGAGCGAACCCGCCTCGTTTGAGGGCAGTGTCACGAGAAGCGGTATCCCATGAAGCATTGTCGAGAGAAGCAGCACACATGATAAACTGCGCAGACGTCACGAAGAAACATCGCCGATGAGAACCTGTGCAGAAGACACGAAGAGCACCTGCGCAGAAGAGAAGTGAATCAGATGTCTAAATGTGAAGCAGCGGTGCATTCAATACAAAGAGACGCGGCTCAGAAGTCACGAAGCGAAGTCACGAAAAGACAATGAAGAAGCAGACATTTTTTGAGTTGAAGAATCTTGCATTCTGATTGGTCGAAGAAACCTCCGCACTGCAGATATAGATGCAGACCGAAGGAAACGATTCCACGAGTGTACGAACGAAGCGTGAAGACTGGAATTTATATCAAAGGATATGAATAATGTGGCATCAATATAATGAGAGCACACAACGAACAGTGAGTAGAAATTTCATATGAATAGTTCGAGAAGAATAGCTATTAGATATTAAATCTTAGAGACAATTAAACTCCGTAAGGAAGAAGAATGTAGTGAGAAATTAAGTTATGCCACAACTATAAATTAAGGAATAAGAAGAATCGAAGGAACTGTTAGTGCTTCGAACTGATATTAACTCAATTATTATTATTTAGTTTTCATTTGCTTTCACGAGGAGAAAGACATTAGTGAATATATTAATGCTTTGATATTTAGTACCAGATATTCAGTGTGAGTTAATATTCTATTCTTTGAAGTTATTTTTCAGTAATCAGAGTGTTTGAAGTGAACGTTGTGTGTCAACCCGAACTTACGAGTGAAAATGTGATTCGACCATATTGCCGTTACCAAGTGTGCAAGCCAGACGAAAAGAGAGGGAGAAGATTTACACCGGACATTAGAACATTGTATGATAACTACGAATTGTGAAACTGAGATTAGAAATATTTAATCAGGAAGGCATTCCATTAAGAGACTTACCTTTATATAATTAACCCTATTCTCAGGTCGAGCTCATCGACCTATTGTACATAAGTATTGTAAATAAAAAAAAATCAGTTCACTATCCATTTAAATTGAAATAATTTCACACTATAAAATACAATTTTTACTGACTTTCTTATTACCTTCCCAAAATATTTTGCTCCCTTCTGGTAAAAATTCTGAGGGAGTCCATACAGATCAAGTTTTCCATTTTTTTAATTACATTATGATGGAATAATTCTGCAAACTTTTAAACAAAACGTTATTACAGCTGATGCCGATTAGATCTTAAGAACATAATAGAAATGAGGAATGTTTAAGTTAAAGAAGAAAATAAATTGAGACAGTTCAATTAGAGGAGACTATGAAAAGATGTGCTTAATCAAAGAAATAACTGTTTTCAATGAGGCTTATGAAATTGCTACAGATTTTAATATTGGGAAATGCAAGCCTAAATTTAATTGGAAACAGTTATTTATGAAATGATGGAACTTATTCTTCACCATTCTACATCAATCATTCACAAACTGCCAGTGATTAAGAAGAAAAACAGATTATCAAATTACAAATGCTGACCATACTTCTATGTATTCTGTTTTGCCTGCAAAATACACAATCAAACAAAGAGGGGGAGGGGGAAAGATAAAAATATCTATCGCTGGATGTCTGTATTTCTTTTGTGTTTGTGTTTTTTTTAGGAAAAAAATACAGTCAAATTACATTTTTTTAATATTCAAGTGTGTTTATGCTGCGACAATTTTAAATTACTAATTTGTATTTAATAATTTAACACAAAATTCATGACATTCCTTGAATTGCATTCCATGACTTGCTAGAATTTCAAAATAAATAATAACTTCTAAACACTTAAAAATATTTTCTTTATATAGACTAATGAAAAATTGAGGTAGGCTTACAACCGAATAAGTACAAGAGTGTGATTTTCATTAAATCCTAGAAATGATGTCAGAAAAAAGGAAGAGACACTGAAATGCTCCGTCTTATATATGTCTATAAATAGCAGGGATATTTTATATTAAGCTCTGAAACTTTCCATTGACCATAAAATCCTGATTATTGATTTTTTTAACCTTTATCGTTTTGTTGAAATGTCATAGGTTGTCTTAAAATTAAAAAGTTCCTCATATTGTAATTAACTTATTCAGATTTTATGAATTACAATTGACAAATGTACAAACTCATTTAGAAAATAGCTTAACATTACCATATCTTATTAAAGCATTACTGTCTCTTACATCTAATGAAGATGAGACACTTATTACCCAATCAACTTTGGTTTCAGGCAAGATCTAACAACAAAGGAATAATCCAATCCACATTAATCCTAATTAAGAAGAAATGTATGACCATGGGAATTATCTAAATATGAAGTAAAAAATATATGCAAAACAAAAATAAAGAATCAAATAACTGATTGTGGAAAAATTAAAAGACTCTTTAGAAAGCAAGTTAACGTCCGTAATCATTCATAAATGGAGAGAAATTGCCAACCGGACAATAAATATGCCTTCGCCCATAGAGCCAACATCAATCTCGTTGATGTTGGCTCTATGGGCAAAGGCATATTTATTGTCCGGTTGGCAATTTCTCTCCATTTAAAAGACTCTTCATTCTCTGGAATTAGCGTAAAAGAGGAATAAGTTGAGGTATTGTTAAAAGATCTTCCTATATTTGTCTGTGAGGAAAAAAAAAGTTTAACATATGTAAAATCAACACTTAGATATTTACAACTAAAAACAAACAGGGAGATTAAAAATATAAACAATTAAAAAATGTTAAATGTTTCGATCATAATCAGATGTAATGGATGGGAGGTTTTTGCATAACTTCACTACATCTGAGGACGATTACTGAAATAGCAATCAAAAATGAAACAGTTTTTAATTGTTTATATTTTGAATTTACATGTGTGTTTTTAATTGGAAATATCTAAAAAAAAATTTAAAATTTTTTTAGCAATGTATAAGAATCAACCATAGCTGCATTTCTCCTAATGTTAAATTGAAAGCTCTCCTTTGCATTGTAAAGCTTTTACTGAAACAATAAATATAGTTTCAATAACAATAGGATCTTTGCTGTTTAAGACAATCCTTTAAAGATGATTTATTTTAAGGTTTTATATGACTAACCCTATGGGACTGATGCAAGAAGAGGGGAAAGAAATAAAGAATCGTGAAATAACTGAAAAAAAGCAACTAGGAAAAACCTGCAGTGATTTAAATTCAAATGCCAGATATTTCATATTTTTAAAATCATATTTACAGTGAAATCATTAAAATTAAAACTAATCAAGCAAAGTTATAAATTCATTTCTTACCTTTCACAGCACCTATTATAACCATGGTAACATAGGCATTTGGATATAACTTCGCAGCATGTGTGACTCCATCATGTACTTTTTTGCATCGGATAACTTCTTTTAGAGCTGACATAACTACTTTTATTGGTAAAAACTTGCAAATTTTGTATACCAAATCAAATGGCGAGTAGAATATTAAATACCTTAAATTATTAATAAAAAAAGGCAATTATAAAATTATAAAAACACTGTTATATTATATAATAAGTTTACCATTCATAATAGGCCAGTCAAATCGTACAAAAAAAAATGTTAAAAACGCAAAACACGATGTAAAGCTGCATTTTTGGTATGTTATTTGGACCCGTTAGGGAAGTGTGAAACTATGTTTTGTTGTGCTAGCTGAGTAATACGTGAAAAACTGCAAAATTTTCGACTTTTTGAAGTTTCTGCAGTTTAATTCACAAACTATGCGTATTTTGAAATTAGTTGTAATTAACATTTTGAAAGTATATTAAATTTGTGACAATTTAAGCCCATCCACAGTATGTCTAATAAGTTTTGAGATATGGCACTTCAAAAGTTGGCATGTTTTCGCATGTTTTCCAAAAATTCAGTTTCCCTTTTGTTTTCAGCCACATATTGGCACAACCGCTCATCCTACAATAAAAATTATAAGAAACTACATTTTAGCATATTTAATTACCTTTCATTTAAGTGCAAAACGGGATCAGTAGACCATATAGTTCTCTTCCAATTGCTAAAAAATCAAAAATTGCGAAAATAGATTTTTAAGATATGGGCCTAACCTAAACACTGCTAACATGAAATTGTGGGCATTAGGTGAAAGAAAAAGCCAGATAAAAAGTTGTTATGTCTATTGACATTTATTATGTTACAGAAAATAATTAAAATGGTATGAAAAATTAAAGTTTACATTTTTTGGAGGGTCCCGGTTGATTATCTTGATGAGACCACTGTTGTTGAGACAACATCTCCTCCAAAGGGAAAGATTTGTCGATGTATTCTTCATTGTCAGAGTCCTCTATTTCAATTGTGGGGACATTTTGGCATGACTTGTCCCGACAGAAATGACAGAGAACAGAGCACTTTAGCCCTGCATGCGCAACCTCGTCCATTGCACCCTTTGCGGCACTTGCATGATATGAATTTTAGGAGGGTTGGAGGAGCTGGGTCCTTTGTGGAAGTCACGGGTAACAGCCCCTGCTGGTTACTGGTCCAGCCCCAGTTGGTTGGTTCTTTTTCTACCCCCAACCATTCCTGAACCTGATGGTACGTTCGATATGCATGTTGAGCTGCAGCCTCTTCAGTTGGGGGCAGACGAGCCATATGGACCTTGGCGTTGGCAGCTGATCGCACGAAGATTTCGTAACGGAGAGTGTAAAGAGTGCTGGTGACTCCTCCAAACAGAGCCACAAGAAGTTTATTTCCAGCAGCGGCTATTTCATCATGAGTGGCATCCGGCTGTAAGAAAATGGTAGCCACATCAACCAGCAGTGGATGCTTTTGGAGAGCGCCCGACATCTTCATTTTTTCAAGCCAGACAAGGGCAGGAGTAGTGTCGCATCCGGTAAAGGCGTGCATAAATAATACAAATCCAGGAGGAAATGATAGCTCTCCGGGATTGAAAGATGTAGAGGAAAACTGCAGAGAGCCTGATTCACTCCTGCCACTTTTGTGGAAGAACATATTGTCCACACTAGATCCCAATCCATTTAGGAGTAACAAGAGGTCCACATCCTCTCCAACTATTATTACTTTTTCATAGGATCTGCTCTTGTCTAGCGCTGTTCTCACTATAGTGCAGTCTGCGTCCTCTGTTGCTTGCTTTGTTTGGATCCCCTCGTTTTCCAATCCTGAACATAGGAAGTCGATCATGCACCGCTTGTTGTTATCGGTTGACAGCAATTTCTCCTGGGACACCTTGATCAATGTTGAATCTTCAAACATTATGTCACTGCATGATGAAGCTGCATACCGACGTAATCTTTCTACACTTTTTGTGTGTCTTGTTACCCCATCTTCTGGATAGCCGACAAACACAACTGCCTTATTCCTCCCAAAGTGTCTTCATGTGTAGCTGACGTAAGCAGCTACTATTTCCCTGATTGACCTATTCTGCTGCCAGATGACCTTATGGAGCAAGTAGCCTCCATCCACAACAACAAATATATGGGTTCCTATAGGGATGTTTGCGGGGAGTGGGGTAAAAGCTGAGTAAAAGCTTGATTTTGTGCCTTTACGCATCCCCTCTTCACAAAACAAAGCCATTGGGTAGGGAGCGAACTCGTATTTGAAGTACTCTTTCAGGTCCTTATCTGTCTGTTTTGTGATACAGAGCCTTTGGAAAATGGTGAGAGGATCTATTTCAACCTGCTTGTTTTGCATTTTAATGGTAACTGACGACAAGGTTCATACCTTGTCTTTTCGTTTGAAGCCAACTTTCCCAAATGAGTTTCCTGTGATCTTTTTGATCCCATCAATTCCCAATTCTTGTGCCATATGGCAATTGACTTCAGAGCCCCCACCAATGCCATTGCTGATAGACATTATTTTTCGAAGAATACATTGACAAATCTTTCCCTTTGGAGCAGATGTTGTCTCAACAACAGTTGTCTCATCAAGATGATCAACCAGGACCCTCCAAAAAATGTAAACTTTAATTTTTCATAACATTTTAATTATTTATGTAACATAATAAATGTCAATAGACATAACAACTTTTTATCTGGCTTTTTCTTTCACCTAAAGCCCACAATTTCATGTTAGCAGTGTTTAGGTTAGGCCCATATCTTAAAAATCTATTTTCGCAATTTTTGATTTTTTAGCGATTGCAAGAGAACTGTATGGTCTACTGACCCCGTTTTGCGCTTAAATGAAAGGTAATTAAATGTGCTAAAATGTAGTTTCTTATAATTTTTATTGTAGGATGAGCGGTTTTGCCCATATGTGGCTGAAAACAAAAGGGAAACTGAATTTTTGGAAAATAGGGTTGGGCGAGTACTCGAATTTTTGAGTATCTGTCGAGTATTTTTTAATACTCGAAGCTCGAGCGAGTAGTGGAGACTACTCGAAAACGCGAGTCGAGTAATTAAAAAGGGTTGAAAATGCTGATCGCTATTATTTTACAAAAAATGTGTTTAACAAATTAAAAACATACTTGAGTGTGTGTTGTTTTATTTAATCCTCATTCTTTTAAATGAATACTGATTTAATATTCGTATAATCATGCAATAAATAGAATAATTAATTCAACAGTCATCTATATTTTGTTCCCGAACACCGTAGTCGCTGTAGATGTGACAGAGACGAGACCGAGACAGCATCGCAGACTATGCGTAGTAATCTTTATCGTATCAGTATCGGTAAAAAAAAGTTCCTCTTAACATTCTCAAAAATAAATATGTCCCAATTCTTAACATTACAATAATTCCAGCATATTCAACAACAAGTTTGGTATCCTTCCACGTATTGCTAAAAGATTACGATATTACCAAAGTAGTATCGATTCACACCCACTTCAGTATCTTATTTAGTATCGATTCACACCCAAATAAGATACACTTTGTTTCGACCATGCATTCACATTGCCACAGCGAAAGTCCAAACTTTAATCCATTCTAGTTAGTTTTCCCCAGAAATACGAAATCAATCAACACAATAGTGCTCCAAGTGATCATAAGTATCAGCTGATTCCTTTTGAATACATCGCGCTGTACATGCCAGACTGAGTTAGTGTAACAGCCAGCCACCAGGATCGCTAGCATCTCTTGGGAGACATTTATTGAGTTAAAATTTACATGTTGCAATTGTAGTTTATTTGGGTACTTTACTTACTTGATTAATTCTAAATGTAATATAAGAATTATATTAGGCCTGCTTAATACTTACCTTTCACTATTTCATTTACACTTGACCCTTTTTTTACTGTATTTGTATCTTGAAGTATGGTCATTTCATGTAAATTCATCAATTTATTTACACATTTTAACATTAAAAGTAAAAGAAAAAGATTAAGTCAAAATTTTATAATTTTGAGTTATACATTTGTAGGCCTATATAATTGTAAACCAATATCTTAGAGATAAGGAACATTGTTTGTTTTAAATTTTATAATAAAAACTATTGGAAACTACAAGTCTTTTACTTATAACCCATGCTACTCGACTCGAATCAAAAAACCACACCTCGCCCACCCCTATTGGAAAACATGCGAAAACATGCCAATTTTTGAAGTGCCATATCTCAAAACTTAGACATACGGAGCTGTGGGTGGGCTTAAATTGTCACAAATTTAATATACTTTCCAAATGTTAATGACAACTAATTTCAAAATACGCATAGTTTGTGAATTAAACTGCAGAAACTTCAAAAAGCCCGAAAAATTTGCAGTTTTTCACGTATTACGCAGCTAGCAGAACTTTTTTTTGCTAGCAAAACATAGTTTCACACTTCCCTAACGGGTCCAAATAACATACCAAAAATGCAGCTTTACATCGCGTTTTGCGTTTTTAATGTACAATTTGACTGGCCTATAAGCTTAGTTGTGACAGAAATTTACTAAAAATTACTTTATAGAAATCACAATTTGGTCAAATAGTGGTCCCTCAGCAGCAGATCATTATAACCACCCCATTTCCATGAATGCGCACACCCAGTCTTTGCAAAAAAAAAAAAAAACGACGCACCCTAAAAAAGTAACAGCCTTGCAACTCAATATGCAAATCTTTTTGACTAGATATGCAATGATTACAATTTTGGAACACTTTAGGGTGCATTCTGGGGCCAATATGATGGCAGCATTTGCACAAATGGACAAATCTGACTAATTTTACTATTTTTGTTACATTAAGTAGTCTGTAAAGATGCCACTATAATGCATCTGTCAGCAGTATGAGCAACTGAGCAAGTTTAAGAGAAACCAGATTTGCTCTTGCAGATATGTCAGCTGTCATCTTAGTCAGAGTGATGCAACAATTCAGATGATATTGGCAGCAGCGGATGTCCCAGGGAAACCAGTTCTTTAGGGATTATACAGTCATGAGCAGCAGCCGTAACAACCACCAATGGCATCCATCCAAAGGCACATACATGCATCATGTAGTATCAAGGGACTAGCAGAAGAGGGACTTCATTCTCAGCATCCTTTAAAACATCTACCACTGATCACCCAACATAAGAAGCACCGTCTGGAGTGGTATCAAGTCAGCATATCCTAGACATGTCCAATTGAAGTCGCATTGTGTTCAGTGATGAACCCAGCTTCTCTCATGATCATCATATCCGCACATGGAGGAGGATAGTCATCACTCCAATCCAGCTGCAGTTGTCGAGCGGCACAAGGCCATCACATCTGTACAGTCTAAGAGCCACCTCCTATGACAGTAGGCCTGTATGTTGACAACATTCTGCAGTCAATTGCATTGCCTATATTGTCATACCTTTCAGGGGACTTTCACCAGAATGATAATGCCAGACCTAACATTGAGAGACTCTCTCAACAATGCCTCCATTGGGTTCATATCCAGCCAGGTTACCAAACTTCTCACCAATTGAGAATATATGGAATATGCTGGGAAGGCAGTTGCAGCCATCCCAGAATGTGACTGAACTAGCCCAACAATTGCAGAACATCTGGCAGAATCTATCACAGGACAGCATTAAACTGTTATTTAACTGCATGCCACACTGTATATCAGCTTGTATTGTTGTCTATGTATTAACATGAGATCATTATGTTGCTATTCCTCTGTAATAGCAATTTTTTGCAATGAAAATGTAATAATTTCTTTATCTTTAAATATTCATTGCATTTGTGAAGTTTAATAGTTTTCTTCAGGGTGCATCCTTTTTTGCAACAGAGTATCTCTCTCTCTCTCTCTCTCTCTCTCTCTCTCTCTATATATATATATATATATATATATATATA
>JAFIDM010009631.1:2463831-2479986 GCA_023159025.1 Thereuonema tuberculata
ATACATACATACCAGGGCGATTCAAATAAAAACAATAAATATTTTATTACAGCTTGTTTATTAGAGGTTCCAAAATGAACGCTGCACTACTTCTCAATGTAGTCACCATTCCTCTTAATGCAGTTGGCCCATCTTTTTGGCAAGGCTTGTATCCTCGCCAAAAAAATATCTTTTGAGCACATGCACAGCCAGTCATGTACCACCTCTTTGGCCTCCTCGTCACTTGCAAATTTGTGTTCAATGAGTTCCTCCTTCATAGCTTCAAACGTATGGTAATAGGAAGGTGCCAAGTCGGGGGAATAAGAGGGATGGGGAAGACACTGTATGCGGAGGGATTTGATGGTTGACACTGTTTGATGGGCTGTATGTGGTCTGGCGTTATCGTGATGAAGGAGAACACCAATTGAAAGGAGTCCACAGTTTCGCGCAGATTGCAGGTTTCAGCAAATCAGTGAGGAGTTCCCTGAACATTTCCTGATCATGGTCATCCCTTTATCCATGTAATGTTCCACAATTGGTCCAGTGTGGTCCCAGAAAAGGGTAAGCATAACCTTACCCGCCAATGGCTGTAAGCAAAATTTCATCTGCTTGGGAGAAGATGAGTGGCATCATTCCATGCTTGCCCTCTTTGTATCTGATTGGTGTTGGTGTACCCAAGACTCGTCGCCGATGACTATTCGCTTTAAAAATCCTTCACCCTCAGCCTCGTACTGCTGCATCAGCTCCATACAGGCATCCACTCGTTGTACGTTAATGTCTGTTGTGAGTTGGAGAGGGACCCATCTCGCAGCCACTTTCCTGTAGCAAAGTTCATTGTGTATGGTATGGTGGAGAGACCCTACGCTCAACAAAAGTCAGGATGCAATATCTTTAATGGTGACGTACTTGTCCTCTTGAATCATCACGTCTGCGATGGCGATCGACTCAGTGGTGATGACTCTGTGTGATTGTCCTGGCCTTGGCGCATCATCCAGATCTGAACGGCATGCTTCGAAGCTCCTGCACCATTCGTACACATGCGCCTGTGGCATACAGGCAGCGACGTACTTTGCCCGTTTTGAATGTTGATGGGTTTGGAACCTTCAGACACCAAAAATCGTACCAAAGCATATTGTTCCTGTTTGGTGCACTGCTCGAAGGGGGCCACCATATTAAAAGTGCCACTAATGCCATCCAGTGGCAGTTTGTAGCGTCAAAACAACCTCCACGAAGGCAGAGGTATAGACTATATGTGTGTGGTGTCGCATCGCTCTGTGTACATTCCCGATTTTTAATGACACGTTTATCGTTTTCTTTACAATCAACCTTGTATATATATTTTTTAAAATTTCGATTTTCCCTAGGGCAAAAAAGTTGCGTTTTGTTACTGTACCTAAAAAGTTTCGGGAAAATCAAAGAATAACTAAGGATTTTGCTTTAAGAGAAAAAATTTTAATTTTTTGCTCAAAATTGTCATAATTTACTGTCAATTCTATGTACTGAACCAGCTTTGTTTCTGACTTTCCCTAGTACAGATAATTTTTTTAAATAAACATTCCATATTTCTTCTTCAAACCTTTTCTTTAAAGTATACTATTAAGCATCTTCCACTACACCAGAAATAAATGTTAAACACTACATTTATTTCGAGAAAAAAACAGCAAATTTTCGAGGATCATAAAAAAAAATATTGGAATGTCTTAACTGTAATTTGTTTTATCTTGGAGAAACGAAAAGAACGATTAAAGAACGTGCATCAGAACATGGATACTATATCAGGACAAAATTAGTAGAAAAATCTGAAATTGCGGAGCATTGTAATGAAAAGAAACATTTTATTACTAAGGAAGTTAGAATTCTTTGCAATGAAAAGAATACTAAAATTAGAAAAATAATCGAAAGCTTATGCATAAGAACCTCAAAAGGATACAACCTAAATAGAAATGATGGGATTAATATAGATGAAGGTATAGTAAAATTAGGCAAAGATTTAATTGATAAAGAATATTTTAATCCCAACAATAAAGTAATAATTGAAGATCTAGATTGTAAAAAACAATTAAATTTGGACACACAACTCGAGGATTATTGTGAAGAAGACGATGTTCTATAATATTGTTCTAATCTCGTAACTTAATAATATATTGTATTAATATTGTATTGTTTATATTCACAGATATTGTAAATTCAAAATCTCGTGATTTTAATATTAATATTATTATTTGTAAAGGCTTGAAGAAGAGGAGACTTTTTTTTATTTTCTCCTCGAAAATTTGCTGTTTTTTTCTCGAAATAAATGTAGTGTTTAACATTTATTTCTGGTGTAGTGGAAGATGCTTAATAGATAATTTTTGTATTGGTGTCTGAAGCCTGGATAAAAAATTTTTGAAAAATTTCATATCTTACAGTTCCACTTCAAGGCCAATTTGATAATGTGTTGTCTTAAATCAAAAAGGTGCCCCTTATTGACACAGCATTTCTGTTGGACCAGCAGACATGTAGGAAAAGTCATTGGGTATGTTGATATAAAGACGGCAAAGACTGGAGAAACGAAAGTACAGGCATGAACAAGAAGCGGAACGCCTGAAGAGAAAAACAGTTGTATCAGAAAAAGTATTAGAATTGAGACCCAATACCATCAGATGGAGTCAGATCTATGGAGTTATGTTTCAAGAGGAATTGAAGTGCCAATGAATCCAATGGATAGAGCGAAACATGAGTCAAAAATGCAATGGGCAATGGGTAAGCTGTGTTTGGGAATATCGCCTAATCAAGCAAAACACACAACATTTATCTACGCCTAAGCAAGTGTGGGATACACTAGAAACCATGTATGCTCCTAAAAATGATCTACTGCAAAAAATTCAGCTACGAAAGAAGCTAAACATGACTACTATTGACGAATGTGGATCAATGGACATGTACTTAGCTTCGATGAATGACATCTTAACAGACCTTGAAAACTGTGAACAACATGTAACTGAGAAAGATTTCATCTCTTCATATGGTTGGAAAGTATACTTTATATAAGTACACCGAAGCCTTCAGATTCGCTTAGAGTTCTCATAACCTTTCACGGTTTATGCACCTATGTGTTTTACCATAAAATCCCACCCACACTTCCATGATGGGAGTGGGGCATATCTGGAAAGCAATACATTCCTCAGATATCTCACAGAATTTGAAGAATGTTGTTGACTCCATTATTCAAAGGAATGACTGCTTCCGATGATAACAGGCAAGAGGAAGCACATAAGAGAACTCGGTTTATGTAGGATACTGTGAGCAAAGAGTCAGAAAACTATCAAAGAAGTACGGGTGTTTGAAATTCCTCTGTTCAATTTCAATGCGAAGTGCTATTATGAGCTCATCGACTGGAAATCATCCGTCATAAGCGAATCACTATGGACTGCTCATTTAACCAATAATGATTTGATTGACCTCATCGCCAAAAGTTATCACGTGGAGGTAGCTCAATGAATAGGCACAGTTAATTTCCCTTGCGATACTCATGGAGTGGAGAGATTGTTCAAGTTAATGAGAGAAGCTTCTTCTGCTGTTTGCAAAGAAGAACAAAGGGATGGATTCATTAGAGTAAGAATGGAAGTATGTCAATTAATGCCATCCTTCAACCTCCTAATACCAAATGTCATTATAGGTTGAAATCTGATAACAAGGAGCAGTAAAATGCATGTGCCCATATGGCTGAGTGTTTAGGATGGGCAAGGGTGGAATGCAATGTGCAGCCTCTTCCACCTAGGGAATTTTGTTGGGGTTTTTTTCTGTGCATACCATAGAAAAAAAGCGAAGAGCTGCACCAGTGGAAATACAATCAGTCAATCATTTTAACGAATTGAAATAGACATTGAAAAATTACATTTTTTCTGAAAAAATTTACAAAAATTGTTCTTAAAGTGGAACCTTAAGATATTATTAGATTTTTCTGAATTTTTTTACACATGCTTCAGACACCGAAAGGAAAATTATCCATACTAGGAAAAGTCAGAAACAAAGCTGGTTCATTAAATAGAATTGACAGTAAATTATGACAATTTTGAGCAAAAAATTAAAATTTTGCTCTTAAAGTGAAACTCTTAGTTATTCTTTGATTTTCCAGAAACTTTTTACACATATTTTAGATACCAATACTCAACTTTTCTGTACTAAGGAAAATTGAAGTTCGAAAAAAATGTTTTTACGCTCTGCCCTAATATACAAGGTGGCAATAAAATAACTTTCCTTGTTTGGAGGCATCTGCAGCGAAAACTAATGAACGGAATGAAACCAAAATTCAGGTATAGTCTATGGGAGGGCATGGAGAGAAGAATTCTGCAAAAACAAAAATTATTACCAAAAGTCGCTGATAGGAGAAAATTTGGCACTGTCGGAACCAGTAAATTGGTGAATAATTACAATGAACGCAAGCAAAAAGGATTATGAAAGTTTATGAACATACAGTACAGTAATGAATAGAGTTTGAGACTCACAGAAAATGTTCTGAAACAAAACAATAATCTTTAATCATCAATTGTTTGTTAACAATCTGTTATCAACATTACCGATATTAATCAATCATTAGGGTCCTCTGGACCATGTGCAACATGTTCAATGTGCTGACCTTTCTTGTGTACAACATATTGCATCCGGTGTATGATGTTCTCTACTGCTGGGTGTAAAGTGTCAGTTTGGATAATAAAAAATCAAAAAATTCTTCCTTAATATAGGATACAAATAACTCATAATAACTCTTTCTTCCACTTAAAACATCTTTAATCAATATTTCTACTTCTTTAGCAGAAGTTTTCTTCAGGAAAAAACTACAGAAAGTGTAGAGAAAACCTAAAATTTACCTCTACACTTAAAACAGAATTCAAAGCATAAACAATCATGGAATCATTCATGACACAAACTTTCTTGAAACAACAAAACCATTAAATCTCATACAAATCTTCTTTAAACAAATAAATTCATACAACATATAACAATCAAGAATTCTTATACAATTCTTCCTTAACAAATTTAAATATATACACACGCATAACAATTTATGCAAATTTCAATTTTTGTTTCAGAATTTTATTATTTTTTATAATTTTTTCAAAAAAATTGAATGAAATGGGATTCATTTTAAGTGCTTTAATTTTGTGAAAACAATTTGTCAGATTAATAAAGCCCGATTCTAAAATGAATCTTTCTGATTCATCTTGGGATACATAGATAATATCAATAAATGGATCCAGATTATGGGCCAAATTTATTGTGTGATACGCCCAATCTGACAGTTCTGGTTTATTGTCTCTATAAGCATTAGTATGTTCCTTTAACCATTCTTTAAAGGATCTTCCGGAGCTTCCAATGTATAATCCCCACAGTCCTTACATTCCAAGGTATAAATTACTCCAATTTTGTATAATTTGTTGATCTTTTCTTGCCTTCTTTTTTTGAATAATACGCTTCCTTTATAAAATACTATTTTAATTTTGTTTTCTTCCAAAATTTTTTTTACGTAACTATCAATTACAAAACCAATAGGAAACCGAATTAATTTGTAATTTGTAACTTTATTAGTGTTTATTTTCTCTTTACGAAAGAACTTATCAATACTTGATTTATGGAATAGGAAAATTAATATTTTAAAGAAAAAGTTGGAAATGAATAGTTATCCGAGAGGATTTATTAATGAGGAGGTGCACTTCTGCACTCGAAAATTTGCATAATCTACGTTTAGAGTGACAGCAGTGCCGAATTTTCTCCTATCGGCGACTTTTGGTACTATTTTTTTTTTGCAGAATTCTTCTCCCCATGCTCTCAATAGACTATATCTGAATTTTGGTTTCATTCCATTCATTAGTTTTCACTGCAGATGCCTCCAAACAGGGAAAGTTATTTTATGACCACCTTGTATGTATATGAGGGTTGGAGCTTAAGTCATGGCAACTATTTTTTATCTTCCAAACATGCGGCACCACTGCAATTCCAGAATACACACTTGAAAGATTGTTGGATGGCTTCTGATTGGTATCATTTACGTGGTCTGGATCAGTGAAGGATCGTCGTGGGCCAAGTGGAAAAACTTATTTGGAAATCATAAGGCAATGCACTGTAGCCAAGAAAGAAAATGGAAAACGGGAATGCTCAGTACACATTGCTAACACCCCATCAAGTAATATCAGAGATTCTCCATCGTACGTTGCCAGCGTTGGGGAAGAAGAATACGATTTGCTGCTTGTGAGTCATTAAGTGTTACACATCTTGCGGAAACTCTGTCAAAATTTCATCTTTATTCACAAGGTTTTCAATGTAACTACAGCTTGAGTTTTGGAATCGTATTAACTCAGGTCTGGTGAATACAGAGGGTGTTCCAAGACATCCTATTCCTATCGATGTAACAAAGCTTTTGCAGGAAATGCTATGTGATGTGTGGCGTTATCATGAAGAATGATGACATTGACAGCAGTTCCCAAATAATGGCAATGTACGGTGCACAATCTTGGATATTACTTTGAGGGGTGTTAGCAATGTGTATTGAACATTCCTGTGTCTCTTTTTCTTCCTGCATTACTTTATGAAACGACGATTTCTAAATGCGTATTTTCCACTTGCTCCCAAGACGTTCCTTCACTGTCCTAGAACAGGTTAATGGTGCCAATCAGAAGCACTTCCAACAAGCTTTCAAACGTGTATTATGGAATTGCAGTGGTGCTGCATTTTGGCAGATAAAAAATAGTTGCCATGATTTAAGCCCCAACCCTTGTATGTATATATATTTATATATACATATACACACACACACACACACACACACACACACACACACACACACAAACAGTAGGCAAAACAATGGAAACACTTGCTGTTTGTACAAATATCTATTTTTAATATGGAGTGGGCCCATCTGAGCATTCTGAACAGCAGCACTTCAACATGAAACAGAGGCACATCAGTCTTGCACATAAAATAATGGATTTTTTTTATCAAACCTCCTGTAAAATCTCTGTCAAGTCTGTGATTGATAAAGTTCAAGGAAATTGTGCTTTCACCTGCCACTCAAGAAGTTCCCTTACAGGTTAGATAATATTAAGATCTAGTGACTGAAGATACCAGAGTAGTTGCATTACTTCATCTTTGAGCACTTCATAAGTTTGTTTGAACATATGATGCATTTTGAAGTATGGATGGGTTTCCATCTGAATCAGAAACAGGCATCAGGTAAGATTGTCTACACCATTACATGCACATGGTCCTGGAGAACGTTTCAGATAAATTATCATTGTTGCACAATCTTTTGGAATGGCTAAAGTTCTACAGTGTGCCGTGATATAACAACCCACACTTTCACAGACCTGCCTCTATGCTTTACAGTTGAAACAAAGCAGTCAGGAGAGTCTGCTTCTGCAAGGCTCCAGTTTTGATGTTCTCTGCACCATTGTAGGGTTTGGTTTTTTTACATGTAGAGCATCATCGAATTAGTAGGAAATGACATTTTACAGAAAAGAATCATGCAAATAGAAGGCGGGAGACACTAAGTTTCTGGAATGTCAGTTAAATCAAAGGCAACCCCTAGAGTTCTGCTCGACTTCGCAGCATAGCAGTACCATCGCACAATACTCTTCATTCAAATAACCTGCCATGATCTTTTGTTTACAAGATACTATGTAGTCATTAACCGAATATTTGATAACCTACAATTCTTTGTAAACTCCAAAGCATAAGTTTTATCCACAGGAGTGGCATCACATCACAGCCATCATTTGCATACGGCACACAAAGACATATGCTTGCGTCGTCTATTGCCTTCTATTTGTACAAGTCTTTTCTGTAAAATGTCATTTCCTATTAATTTGGTGATGCTCTACAACTTTCTCATTTTTTTTTTCTTTTTCCATATCTCTCATAGTTTTCTAGTTAGGGTTACTAGCTTCTACATTTTGCCACTAGGGGCGCTGCCATCAATCTCATCTGATAGTGCATGGTAGCTTTCCTATACCAATACCTAACTTCCTAACTTCGTTCAAAAGTTATTTGGGTGACTCAGGACTTTCCCGTGCACCCTGTATACAGGGTGGCCTAAAAGTAGGTATAAAGTTGTTTAGTTTGTAATATATTTTATTTTTCTTTACAGATACTATGAATGATGGCAGCAAACTTGAATCAAGAAAGTGGATTCTAAAGCAGTACTAGAAGAGGGAAAATGCCGAAGCAAGAAGTATTTGACACTCCTCTACTAACACATCTGACAATTTATCGTATTAGAGATAAATTTTAAGCAACAGATGCAGTGGTTAATGCACCAAAATCACCGAAGTCAACATGACATCTTCTCAGCAGCTACCCATACCAAGAGCGTCCTTGCAACGCTTAATGCATAAATTGAAATTGACGCTGTACTGTTGAAGACTGTTACATGGCCTTCTGGAGGATGACCCAGATCATCGGTTGCAATTTTGTGAGATGATGCATAACCAAATCTCTAACGAACCATACTTTCTTGATAAGATCATCTGGTCAGATGAGGCTTCTTTCAAGTTGCAGGCCACAATAACAGGCATAACTGTATGTATTGGGCAGAAGAAAATCCTTATTTGACTATCACATCTCAACTGAACCAGCCAGACATAAAAGTATGAGTGCACTGTACAGCGAAGGTGTTGTAGAACTCTTTTTATTCTGATACAACTTGGATAGTAACAATTATTACGCAACATAAACATGTTGCGTGGTAGTGTCACAACTCAGAACCAGGGCTAATTTTGCCGAACTGCTCTTACAACAAGATGGGGCACCTCCTCATTATGCTTCTGCAGTAAGGTATTACCTTGATAACAGTATTGGATGGAACAACGTGGCAGCATTGAATGACCTGACATAAGATCAATGGACTTGTTTTTTTAGGGTGAAGTAAAGAATAAGCTTTTTGAGAGGAAGCCCCAGACAGTGGACAAATTAAAAGAGTCCATCTTGAATGCATTGTGGACATTTATGTGGACCGAAATTTGTGTCATACTGTGTGTCACAGAGTTTTGGACAGGTTCGAGGAATGGTACAATGCTGTTGGAAGACATTTTGAGCACTGATAAGATTAACAGTGTTACACAAATGTAAATGTCACAAACAATGCAATAAAATGCAAATAAACTATACTGTATAGCTAATTTTGGGCCACCCTGTATATATATACAGTGGCCACTTTATTAGAGGCACTTCTCACTGTAACTTGGAAGGGTCCGGTAGTGACACACAGTGACGTAATAGCAACGAGTAACGTATAAAAGGCATGCTCATTATCAAGAGAACTGTGTATCTGTACAGTTCACCATAACATGGGTAACACAAAAGATTTAAATGACTTTGAACGAGGCATTATCGTGGGGCCAAGAAGAGCTTGTTCCAGTATTTCGGAAACTGTGAAGATTCTTGGCTTTTCTTGTGCAACAGTATCACGATGTTCACAGAATGGCAGTTGGGCCAAAAAACCTCAAGCAATAAGTGGAACTGTGGAAGGAAAAGGCCTGTGGATGAAAGAGGTAACAGGCGACTGCCACAAATCATCTGCGGCAACAAAAGGGCAACACCAGGACAAATTGCAGCTGAGTACAATGCAGGGGGACCAAAACGCATATCTGAATACACAACATGACCGACCTTGTTCATGATTGATTTTAACAGAAGGAGACCAACAAAGGTGCCTTTGCACAGAAAAACAGGAAAGCACACCTGCTATGAGCCCAGGAGCATCACAATTGGACACTTGATGAATGGAAAAAGGTAGCTTGATCAGACGAGTCTTGGTTTCATCTTCATTATGCTGATGGTAGGATGAGAATATGGAACAGACAATACAAATGTATGGAGCCATCTTGCGAAGTGACAACCCTGTAAGTCGGCAGTGAATAATGGTCTGGGGAATGTTCTCCTGGAACACACTTGGTCCCCTAATGCACCTGGAAACATCTCTTAATGCCACGAGCAAACTCAACATTGTTGCCAACCAGGTGCACCCATTTACGGCTACAGTGTTCCCGATGCAGATAGCCACTTTTAACGGGACAATGCACCCTGTCAACATGCTCGATTGGTCTCAGATTGGTTCAGTGAACATGACTCCGATTTCCAGTTGCTTCATTGGCTAGCTCAGTCAGCTGATTTCAACCCCATCGAGCATTTGTGGTTCGAGGTGGAGAGATCCAATTGAAGCCTAGAAATGACACCATCCAATGTGAACCAACTAAGGGCTGTTCTTCTGTCAGCATGGGTCAATATTCCTGCACAACGATTCCAATACCTTCAACATTCTATGCCTAGAAGCATTACGGTTGTGATCAAAGCTAGAGGTGAACGAACTTCTTATTAGTATGGTATATACTGTATAGTGCAGGCCAAGTCACACCAAAAACATTTCATAACCAATCTTTAAATAATTCTCACAGGATTTCCAATAAAGAAACCCTTTCAGTGTTTATTGATTTTCAGACCAGTAGAAGTTTACATTTGAACCAAAGTAACATAATGGAATTTTTAATCTTTCTGCTTTGAATGAATGTATTACAAATGAAGCAAGACAACCAAAAGAAAAGTATAAACTGAACCACTACAAATAACTGACTATCACTGATGTTTATGGCTTACCCTTCTACTCTTTAGTTTTTTTGTTTTTTTTTTCCAAGGAATCATGTAAGATTATTTATTTAAGCAGAACATGGTTTTTGGACCACCCACACTGTCTATCATTATCTAAAACAGCAGTCTCCAGGCTTTCTAACTGGTGGGTCTTTTATAAGACGGGACAAGTTACGTTCAATATGACGATCAAAGACTCATGGAGAACTATCACTGCTGTTCAACCCAGAATATTTACTGGAACAGAAATCTGAACAGCCTTCAATGTTGCCAGTTCTTTATACATTGCAATCCTTCAACTGATATCCTACAATCATGCCCTTTTTTATTTCTGTTAATGCATATTCTTTGTCTATTTTGATTTAAAACTTAAAATAGAAGCATGTAGCAAATCTCCAATATAATAAATACTAGCTGGCAATGAGATGTGACTTCCTTTTGTCAAGATGCTTAGCTGATATAAGCACTTGTGTGCAGCTTGATCGCCAATACAGGTCTGGGTTCTTTGCCTTCCAGATAAGCTTTAAGGTTTGTGCAATCATCAGTTTTTTGGTTTTGTTTTCTGCAGATAAAGGACGCTAAGTATTGGAGTCACATCCTGTTCTCCATTTAATTCCATTGATTAAATCAGTGGAAACCTATGACCCCTCCCCTCTTCAGACTTCAAAGCCTGTTTAGGATCTTTTAACTCATTATAATTTCATCTATAATAAATCATCTTGAATTCTCAAAGATGTCATCTGATAAAATAGGCCTGAGGGGTTCACTGGATAGGCTGTAGTTTAGGATTTGAGTTTAAGTCCAAAACATATTTAGACAAACTTATTTCTAGGCTTTGGATAACAGATATCAAGGTTTAGCCACAGTTCTTTTAGGTTGGATAAGATAGTTTATATTTAGAAGTCCATTGGCTGTTATTATACTTAACATATTTAAGTTTATGAATTTCTTTGTGTTTTATGGAAGGTTAATCAGTATTGATTTTTTTTTTTTAATCATTCTGTAATTAGTTATAGCAAACAACCTGAAGTTCAAAATACAATTTAAAATAACATCACAAATTGAGAAGAGAAACTGAAAATGAAACACACTTACTTGATAATGTTAAAATAAACAAGATAAAAAGATGGGGTTAATCTGACAGTTTCAGAATACTATGCATATTCCATCTTCAGAGACTGCACACACATATAGGATGACAAACATTTAGAACAACACAAGGTGAAAGTAAAGGAATTTTGGGGATTTAGCAATAGTGATGGGCGATAGGATTATAGGCCTTAAGCTGGATGATGTTGAAAGATTCAGTGAGGAGGCAGTGGGATAGTTATTTGTGGTGGGAGAGAGGTTTGGCAGATGTGAAGTTGGCGGTATGTGCAGTGAGACATCCACAACTTCACAGATAAACATTTGTTACTATGTATGAATATGTAGGGTCTATGTTTGTGTAATTTAATGCATATAGATAGAGGGCAGCATGTTTGTCCTACGTAGCCAGAGGGGCACTATTGCTACCCACCTATTATTTCTGTACTTTCCCCACACTTTCATCTTGTATTGTCCCAAATGCTTACGTATTCCCTGAAGATGAATATGCGTAGTATCCTAAAACTGTCTGATTACTCCCATCTTTTTATCCTGTTTATTTTAACATTATCCAGTGCATTTCATTTTCAATTTCTCTTCTTAATTTCATATACCGCACATTCAGCCTTTTCGTTCGTCACAAATTGATTGCAAAAACCTGAATTTTCTCATTTAATCTACATGTATTTGGTAGCTTTATTTTTTTCATTCAATTTCATTCAAATAATTAATAAATAAAACTCTTTATCACATAATGCTTACCAGATAACAGAAGCCAGCACTATTTGATTCGTATTTTTTACTGCTCCTAGAATAGGTTCTCCTAAGAGTGCACTAGCCAACAGCTGACCAGCAAAGATTGAAAGCATTGATGACAGCCAACATGATAAGGGATGTTTGCGGGAAAACAATTGAGCCCCTAAACAAAAAGGATGAAAAAAAAAATACAAAATAGAAAATTTCAGATGAAATTTTAATTGTAAATAATCTGAAATAATAAAAACATATTATTGAGTTTATTAATGTTACAATGTTCTATTAAAATCTCTAGTTGCATAAAATCACTAAATAACAGACATGACTATAAAAACAGATCTGTAATATTTAAAAGGTTACATTTTTAGAAGTACTAATTGCATTTTCTACAAAAATATATTTATAGAAATGTTTAAGATTCAGTGATAGAACTAAGGTAGACACTTATTATTATTAGCAATTATTTACTGCTTTCTCATGAGATGTCTTTATTTATAATTTAAAAAATGGGTTTCTTCTGACATTTAAGGTAGACAATGCTTTAGACACATTACTTTTTAATTAACTGCATTAATAATCAAACAATGTTAAATCTGAAACTGAATATACACGAGTCATACAAAATGAGAAAACAAGTTTTCTTTTTACAACTGAATTCATGCCTATTAACATAAATGAATAGATCATACATTTTAGAGACAATCTAAATTTGAATATATATAAATTCAAATAAATAAAAATTAATATTTTCGATGCAATGACAGAGTACAATAGAAAGCCAGACTTATGCAATTATTGGACGAGAAGAATAAAACTAGTTATAAATAATAATTTGAAAGCCATTTATCATTTTAATTTGTGCATTCTATGAAGGGTAATGTTAAACATTAATGTTTTTACAATTAATAAGCATTACCTTTTTATAAAAAACTCTGGACTTATTTAATTTCTTTCTTTTTTGAATTTTTTTTATTACTGCACAAGAATAAGCAATGTAAATAGGAAACATAACAAAATTAACAGAATTTCAGCTGTTGTTGTGTTAGGCTAAAGTTGCAATAATACTTTAAAAAAATATATTGTAGCTTTATATTGATTATTATTAAACATCAAGCATTCTGATGCAAATTGTAATAACTTAATACTAAACAGTTATAATAACATTTCAACAGCGACAAATCCTCCATGTAAGTGTTGTAAGCAGAACTTACAATTCAAAAATACAGAAGAATAAAATTATTTATAAAGAATAATTTGTTTAACAAATAATCATTTCGTAAATAAAGGTGGAAAATAAATTATTTAGGTTATAGTGAATTTTTGGATTTAGTTTAAGAAATGTTCCATTTGTTTTCATGTTGGTCCTTTAAAATCTTCCCTAAATGCAAATAGATTTAACCTGGCAATTGATCACTGTAAGAATTCGTTGAATTGTTTACATAGTGGTCAGTAACCCCTACCATTACCTTAACCTTGCCCAGCAGCTGCTTGTATGTGCTTTCTTGGTAGCTTCACACCTGTGCAGAGCAAGACAGGACTTAGCAAAATTGTGACTGTAGCCTTCAAAGCCTAATATTGAAAAAAATGATTAAAAATGGAAATTGTCCTGTTTGGCTATAAGGTTACTTTTAAAAGTTGTAGATATCGTATAGTTTTTTTTAACCTTTGTCCATTTGTGTTTTGATTTTGATCTGTGGAATTCGGTAAGCAGGAAATACTTACGGCATTAGTGAACAGCTGAACTCTGACTAAATCTTTTAATTACTCTGAACAAAGAAACTTTTGGAAATTTCCAGAAACGAGAGGATTGATAAGTACCTGCCTGGAAAGGGTATTTATAAAAGGGTTTTCAGTTGATAGCTCTGTTGGCCAACTTATGCGGAACAAGAAGGACTGTTGATGCTATAGGCTCGCAAGGGATCCCAGACTAAACTGTTCGCCTGCAGGTGATGTTGATTCCCGCCAGAGACTCCAGGAATGAACTTTAAAAATTCCCGACGTAAGAATGTTTAAGTCATTATGCTGGCAGGAAACAGTTTAAGTGCAAGAAGAAGCGATGCCAACGGGAGCAAATGCCTGAATTCTAAACCAAGGTAAAAAGACAAAAAAGAGAAATGGACAAAGGGAAAGTATGGGTTTTTTTTATGTAAATTATTGTATTTAGAAAGTTACAAATTTTTATTAAAGTTTTCTCTTATTATATTGTTATCCATCAAGTAGTTTCAATTTCTTTTCTAGTAAAATTTTAGTTATTATCCATTTGCCCAAAATTTCCCAGTATTTTATTTATCAAAGGGTTCCATGTTTCTATGAAACACCTCAAGAAGTTACAATGGCGTCCAACGTGGGGAACGAAAATGGATACATTAGTGAAGCTTTGTTTTTAAAATTATGACTGGCAAAGTTAGGTCCCTTTGCTTTTTTGAAAATTAGTTTTTTTTTTTTTCTGTTAAATGTTGTTTTAATTTCTATTCTGTTTTTTACTAGTTTTAAAATAGAAATCCTGTAGGAAATTGTTTTAATTGATCAAGAAGGAAATAGTGAACCGGTGAATCTAAACGAAGGATCAAGGTACCCAGAGGATAAAAATTTGTTTGGATCTGGTAAGACTGATTCCTCCCATCAATGGTAAGGAGGAACCCATTGTTCAACTGCGTCAGATGAAGGAGCTATTAGATGAAAGCCAAATAAGAGAAGGAAGCAAAGTCAGGTTAATAGTAAGCAGAGATAAAACATTATTGCCAGTGGGTCATTTAGTAGAGACACCTCCGTAAATAAGATTTTTGAACTATTATTGGAGAAATTTGTAGACTTAAAAAAGATGCAGGGAACTCTTAAGCTTAAAACAAGAAAAAAATGAAGACACTAAAGACTAAAAAGTCACACTTACTAAAGTCTAAAAGTTTTAGCTCAATATTACATTGCTAGGGAATTTAGTGAAGACAACATATTAAGCCAAAGTATGTTAATTTTTGCTGGTTCGTTAATGGATCAAAGGGATAAATATGAGTCATTTGAAAAGCTGTAGATGAACTTATTGAATATCAGCCAAATGTCAAAGCAAGTAAGAATAAGAATTGAGTTGTAGGAAATGATCCCAAATTAGAGAAATTAGAATTGCTAGAAAAACAATTTAAATTAGCTAACGAGGAGATGAGAGAACAGATTAATGACAGCCAAGGTAGAAGAGGTGGTTATTATAATGATAGGAGAAATAGTAATGATAGTAATACGAACTCAACGGAAGATAACAATCACAGCTACTCTCGTGAAATCAGATGCTACAAATGTGGGGAAAGTGGGCATTTAGCTAATAATTGTCAGAGAAAAAGGGAAAGTTGTTCTGTAACTAGAGATTTAAACATGTAAACACTTATCAGTATTCCTATTATTTGGATAAACAATCTTTCTCATATACATATTAAGGTAAATGAACGAAATGGTTTACTTTTACTAGGTTCCGGAGCCGATATGTCTCTGTTAAAACAATGTGATGGATCTAAGTGTGGAATCACTGAGATAAGGACTCCACTTGGAAAAGTAAGCTTGAGCAGTGTTGTTGAAAATATAATATCCCACCCAAAACACTTCGTGTAAAATAAGTTGCCAAGACTCACATGCTCATAATGCTTTCACTGTTAAAAAGATATGAGATCTCATGTAGAGCCAAGCCCCTAACTCTACGAGGCCTAACTCTACAAGCCCTAACTCTAAAAA
>JAFIDM010009631.1:2480086-2498027 GCA_023159025.1 Thereuonema tuberculata
GGCACATGGATTTTCTCACTGGTTTTTTTTCATTGGTGAGTTTTTCATTGTGTATTTTTTCCTTTGAGGCACCACTGCGCTTCCGATGTATTGAAACTTGTTTACAATTTAGGAAAATATTAATTGTCAAATCTTAAAAATACTTCATTATTTTTTTGAATTAATCAACAAGAAAATATAGAAAAAAGAGAATATATACATGTATCAAACTGATGGGCAGATATTAAATAATAAAAATTTTAATAAAAATTTTAAGTACATTTTTAAAATTTATTTTGTTAATAAAATTTAAAATTTATTTTACTTATTAGTAAAACTAGTATTTTTTAGTATTTAGTATTTTATAACTAGTATTTCTTTAGTCTCTTGAGTTCTATTTTTCCTGTAATGAGAAGAATAAGAACATTATAGATCGATACAACAATTAAAATCTTATTGATTAATGATTAATTTGATTAAATGATAGAATAAGTTACCATAGTCATTAAAATTCTTTAATTTTTAAATTAGAAATTTATAATGAACTAAATTGTAAGAAACTTTAGTAAAATATAACTCAGATTTTTTTTTTTTTTTTTAATATTGATGCAGAAATGCAAAATAACGTGAAATGATGATGTTACTAATATTTTATTAATGAAGATTACTCTAATATTCACTTCTCTTAATTTAAATTGAAACAAATAAATTCTCTGTTTTATTTCAGAACCACAGAGTGTATTCATTTTTAATGAAAACTAGTCGGCTACCCGTCGCTTCGCTCCGGAAGCCTCGCTTATGTAACGGAAAACAACTTTTTATTTATTAAAAAACACACACACACAAATTACATCAAGTAAACTAAAACTAAAATTTTTTAAAAGTTTTTTTTTTTTTCTTAATTTAATTTTTGATGTCTATATTCTCTCAATCTACGACTGCTTTTAGAACCAGCGTGTAAATCATATATCTATGATATATTTTTATTTTTTATAGAGAGTATATTTTTTATTTTTCATATAGACAATATGAAGAGAGTTTTAGTCCCTATGGCCTAATGGATAAGACGTTTGACTTCGGATCAGAAGGTTGCAGGTTCGATTCCTGTCGCGGATGTTTCATTGTAAAAATTATTTCTATTTTCCATTCTCACAGAAAATTGCGCCAGACAGACACACAGAGAAATAAAAGATTTTAGTAATATAGATTCCCATTTTAGAATTATAAAAAAAATCATTATGTTGCTTATTATTAGAAATCACATTAGGTTAAAGGTTCCCAAACTTTTTTTTCTCGTAGACCACTTTCAAAATTTTACTGGTTCGGTGGACCCCCTGCTGCTATATTTCTACCATATTCCCAAAACTCGTCAAAAAATGTGAAGATTAGATCTAACGATGGAAATTTGCGTCGCGGTTGATTCAACCCTAAATTCGGAGTGGTAAAAATAAAAAGAAAAATAGTCTATTTTCTTGTATTCTATTTATTAAAATAATATGATTACAGACTTAATAGAATTAAAATTAAACATTAATAAACGTTAAACATTAAACGTTACTTCAACAATGCAAAAATTAACAATTTAAAAAAAATAGTCATAATTTTAATGGGAGGGATGTAGTTGATGGATTGACAGCAAATTATCAATATTTGGCTTAGACTACAAGTCTGATGTAGCTAATCATTGTTCTCGAACGGGCCACTGGATTAACGATGAGGTCAAAATTTTAATGTTAGAAAAGGATTGTAAAACCAGGAAAATATTGGAGAACTTCATAATAAGAAATACAAAGAACTTAAATTTCAATAAAAGTAGTGGCTTAGAAATAGAGAGTATATTTGTAAATTTAGCTAATCAAATAGTAAAAAAATGCTTCAAAGGAAACAAAAATTGTGTAATAATTAAGGAATTCAATGAAATGTAAATTATCGATTATTGTAATATTAATAACAAAAATCAGTAATAATTAAGAAATTCAATGGAATGTAAATTATCAATTATTGTAATATTAATGTAAGAATGTAGATGTTATTGCATTGTTGTGATTGTTGATAACTATGTATACGAAATGTAAGTTCACCTGAAATCATATTGTTATCAAACAAACTTGAAAAAGAAAGCAAGGAATATGCTTTCGAAAATTCGTTGGCATTAAAAAATGTAATTTTTTAATGTTTCGAGAGTAGTACTACTAGTACTAGTTAGTATTTTTTATTTTTGTTCTTTACTATCGAAACCAGATAAATTTTTGTGGACCCCCACTTACAACTTGTGAACCCCCATTTTTTTTTCACGCCAACGTAGACCCCTGTCGAGTCTCCCATGGACCCCTGGGGGTCCACCTGGACCACTTTGGGAAACACTGGGTTAAATTGACATAAAAGAAGCTATGTAGTCAGGCACTCTTTTAAATAGGAATATTTTTAAGTTAATCTCTTTGGTCATAAAAGGAAAAAAAAATACCGAAATATAAAACTTATATTTTATTTTGGTTATGTAAGTATAAATGATTTTTGGGAAGACATACTTTCTGTTTATATGTACTTATTAATATTTATATTTTCAATAAATGTTAAGGATAAATCCAATCGAATAAAAAAGTTATTTTTTTTTAAAATCCTTTCATAAAACCGCTTCTTCAGTATTTTTATTTTATTTTATTTTTCAGATTTGCTGAATAATAACAAATTTAGTTGTTATTCATGAAATTGTTATCTATTCAACTGATGTTAAATAAAACTATTTGTTTAATCATTCAAGAAATTCTCTCACATATTCTAATTTTTCCCCTTCTATTTAAATATTCTGTTTTGTTTTGTTTTTTAACTCTTTAATCTTTGAATTTACCTTGATTCAATTATTGATATTGAAGCAATTTCATATATTTTGTTATTTTTTTTAATTAAGAGATAATTTTCATGGCTTTTGATCTGGAAATTCAATTAATTCAATTTGATATGCTCTATCTAATTTGATAGATTGAATTACCATTAGAGATTTTCTTGACAAATAGAGTTTTGATGTTAATTATGAAAGGTATTATTCAACTTAGAAGAACACAGATCTTAATGATTGTCTTCGATGTAAAGAGACATTAAATTGAAAGACAAGTCAAATTAGGAAATTTCCAAACAGTAAAAAGTTACAAGTTTTTAAAATTGCAAATAAAAATAACATAAATTTATGAATATATTAATATTGTAGTTTAAAGGAACTTTTAAAATATATACATTAAAAGTACTAGAATATATTAATAAAAAATGAAAGTAAATAGACAGCACTTCCAAAATCTTACAATCTCCTCTTCAATGTAAAACAAAAAGTTTTTGGTTAAGTTTTGGGATTAC
Source organism: Thereuonema tuberculata (assembly GCA_023159025.1). Classification (NCBI taxonomy): domain Eukaryota; kingdom Metazoa; phylum Arthropoda; class Chilopoda; order Scutigeromorpha; family Scutigeridae; genus Thereuonema; species Thereuonema tuberculata. Next base: position 2,483,414 of record JAFIDM010009631.1, read on the forward strand.
AAAGAACATAATGAAAAAATAGAATGAATTCCACTGAAGATCTTATTATTTTCCCTTGGTAATTATTAGAACAAATCTCATTTAACCACTATCAGAAAATGGTTGTTGAAAGGGAACTTTTCTTCTAATTAAAGGGAGGGTAATCTTTAAAAAGTAGTGACGAGATTTCAATGTTTGTGTTAAATATAGTTGTTTTTTTTTTTTTAATGCTCTTCAATTTGATGCAGGTCATATCAATCAAATGTATTTTGAATTCACAGTTAAGTTAGCCTCTAGAAAAAATTTAATCCAACCAATTTCATAGAAATTGCAATTTTTTTCTTACATCCTTATATTATAACGTGTAAATTGCAGAGACTGAAAATTGTTTAATTGATTCTTATATACTCTATACCAAGGTTATTCAAGATTGAGACTATACATAATGTTATTATCACAATTTAAGCACAGTATTTTCTTATGCTGAAGTCTAATGTTTATTTGATTGATTGGAATCATTGGAAGTAAATGAAGCTAATTCTATTTGTTTCCAAAGTGACAACAAGTAAAGATTTTAACCTGTTAATATTTAGAGAATATACAGCCAAAGTTCATGTAAAGTACACAGTTTTTACATTATAAAAGTATAACTATATACAATGCTAGGAAATATAACCCATCGTTAAATCATAAATCCTGTTTCTCTAATGGCATTTGGTTTATTCTCGTTAATCTAAAGTACTAGTACAAGTAAACATTTTTCCCCAGGAGAAATTAACTTTGGTACTATTCAGGAAAGACCATGGCTTGTTCTAAAGAAATTACAAAATTTGGCCTTTTCTACAGCCTGAAATCAGATCACAGTTTAATATCGACCTGAAACATACACTTTTATCAAGGGTTAGTTTTCCTCGTTTTGAAATGCATCGTGATGTGACAAATAGATCAAAAATACTCTCTATATACTGTATATGCCGTTTTATTTAATACATATTTTAGAAAGTTTCATTCATCTATTCATTACGGATGATATAATACGAGAAAAATTTATTGAACAACAATTTTGCAATACCCAGATTTTACCTTACATTATAAAGAAATAATGAACTAAATGAAGTAAGTGTTTTCTTTCGTATCGGATAGTTCCTATTTTCTAGCTGATTCCTTTACCTGACCACAGATGTCGTTTGCAGCATCCTCTGCGCAGACGCAGTAGTGTACTCCCTTGGCCTGTCTCTCTCTCTCTCTTTTTCTCTCTCTGTCTCTGTAGGGAAGACTTTCAATCCTCTGTTACTTGGTTTTCTCCTTCGAATCGGAAAACACAGGCAAAAACCATGGATCCTGAGGCATTCCTTGACTTGGCCAACCAAGTCACCAAATTAAAAATGTACCCATATTTTGAAATTGCTCATTGTGTCATCACATGTCTGTACGTCCGTGACGACTTAGGAGCGGGTAAGTTAGGAAGCATCTAAATTAGGAAGGAAACTGGGTTATTTTTAAAAGACTTAGGGTGGAAACGAAGGTATTCTGTGCCGTAAGATTATAATTTGTGTGGTTAGAAATATTTATGAAAATAATGTTTTATGTAAAAAAAAGTAATCCTTAATTGTTGAGGGAAACGCCTCCAATTCGTTGATAAGAAAAAAAAAATTCAATTGGTTCTAAATCTTTGCTAGTAATAAAAAAGTATTTGAAGGATGTCGGAAATTTTTGTACTTATTTTTACATCTTTCCATTTGATGTATATTTTTTTTTTTTTTTTTTGATGAGTTTTAAGATTTGAATGAAGTGTTGGATCTTTTAATAGCGTAGTTTCCAAACTAACAGTAATAGAATTAAAGCTTTCGAAATGATTTACAAAATAAATGTAAATTTCATCTAAATCAACAACATTTATTTAGGTTTCATAGAATAAAAGAAAATATATCTTATCGTCTTTATTTCATAGATTTGATTTTATTTCCATTTCCTTCTATTTTTAAAATTTTAATTAAACTAATTGTTCTGGGGAAAAAAAATTGCGTGTGTTTTATTTGTTGAAGAGGTGTTGCAGTGCATGAGATTCTTCCTTTGACCAAATGAGAAGCCAGTGCTCTTAGTTATTTTGAGTTGGCTCAAGATCAAATCTCAAGGGTCGTTCGTTATTAAACATTCCTAGTTGCATTCCAATTAGTAAACTTGTATTTAAGGGATTTTTTTGTATAGAAATATAGACACACAATGAGGGATGGAATTTGATTAATTAAAAAAAAAAAAGCAACTACCTATTGTATTTCATTAATGCTTTCTTTGTCTTGATGTATTTTTTTGCAAATTTTAAATGACACATCTTGTTAGTATTTTTTGTTCTATTTTGATAATTTGATAAACCTTGTTTTGGAAAAATGCAATCATTAGAAGAAGTGTTGTTCTGTTCTTATTATAAAAATAATGAAGAATATTCCACTAAACCTCCAAAGCCAATAGTAAAACTGCAAAATAAGGTTGAAAATGACAAACATAGTAATTTTTCAAAATGATTTAAGTTCTGCTTCAACAAAAGCTTTGATTTACCACAAATAAGACACGGTTCCATTTGGTTTTGGGGTTGTTGGAGTCTATAAATGATCCCTTTCACATCTGTTCTCCGATTTGAGGAAGAGAAAAGTTAAAAATAATCCAAAACCAAACTTCAAAATTTTGATTTTGAAACAATAGAGGTACATAAATTTATAGAATATTTTTGAATTAATAAATTAAAGTTGTAAATGTACAAGTAAGAGTCATTTGTAACATTCTGCCTCCAAAGACTTGTATCCATTTTTATAAATGTTAGTAATAAATTTACAGTTGCTGTGGAAGATGTCTTGCTTAATTGTATGTTTGTTATTTATGAAAATTTGATTTAAACCATAGATTCATTTAGCTTTGATAAATATTCTGCAGTTGAATAAAATCTGTAAGTGTTGTTTTTTTTTTTAAACAAAAAACAAAAACTCTTCCTAAGACAATGGAACTCGATATTAAAAATTCAAATGAAAAAATATTTTTCTGTATCCAAATAAAACGGTTAAAAACTGGAAGGAAAAGTATGAAGAATTAGTCCTAAGTTATTTGGATTGGACCAAAAAAGTAAGGTTTATTTTTATTATTATTTCCATTATAATTGTTATCCAAAAATACAATTATACAGCTAGCTCAGGAAATGGCTGTCATGAGATTTATTTTTAAATTATGGTAAAACTTTATCTGTTAGTGAACAGGACTGAGACGTATAATTGAATAGATGAATAATAGAATATATATGTAGTAAAAACATTATTCATGCAATAAACCACATCTTCTAACTTGTTTCTTTTATTATGTAATGCATAACCTAATGAAATTTAATTAAACTTTAATTATTTTTTACTAGGTCATCAAAAAATTATAGTACAGATAATGTATATTCCTACCTATTATGGTTTTGTGGGATTAAGTGAGAATTAACAGAGACTGACAGTAAGTGGGTGGGGGAGAATCGAAATTTAGATTAATAACATTCCCTGTGCTTCTTCTTCTTTAGCCACTATTAGTTGATTGGTTGAAATTTTTTATATCTTTTCATCACATTGATTGATTTAATATATTAGAAAAGTTCTTTTGAATTTTAATTAATATTCTTCCAAGTTTTCCCAAAGAAGAACTGTACAGTTTCCTTTCTGTGTAAAGATGTCTTCTACAGATTGAATTACAAACAATTTCTATTGTCAAAATGTAGGAATAGCAAGAATGTGTTGTGTTTGGATTTCGCAAATGATTGTCACATTCCAAAATGTTTTTACAGCCTGTCACATTTTTTTCAAAGATAGATTTGATTGAATGGAAATATAAATTTAAAATAAAAATGCCTTTCAATGTATTTTTATGAAAGCATTTAGTTGTCATATATGTTGTTTCAGTATTCTTGATTATTGAATTAATTAACACATATTAACATTTTGATAAGGCATGATTGGAATATATAAATAAATAAATATTAAATAAAATCATAATTATTTGCTTTAAATCACACAATTATGATTTAAAATATTTGTTAATGCTTTCTGTTCAAACAGTTACTCATTTGGGTAATAAAATATTGCTTTTCATCTCAATCATTTATTGATTGGTAAAATGATGGTGTTCTAGGAGAAAGTTTAAATTGCAGATGCTTCCATTGTTAATTAGGGAATTGAACTAGAGTTAAGAAGGAAGATGTTGGAGGATTTCTGTTGTTACTCCTTTATAATCTAAACAGAAATAAAAGTAAATGATTTTAACATTGGCTTGTAAAGTGGAAGCCTAGTGGATGAGGATTCCTAACCATTTTCTCCTTCTTTTCCATCCACTGCTGCCATCATTGTCCCCCAGGAAAAATAGGCAGAGGTCCAACAGTGATATTTGACCCATATTTGCTGGAAAAAAAAGACCTATCCTATATTTTGATTGACTTTTCTGTTTGCTCAAGATGACATTTGAACTAAAGATTTTACTCTAATTGACCATCAATTCTTTTACTACAACAGATAGAATTAAAATGGAATTGTTTAACAGTTTGCTTATTTAATTGTTCATAAACATTTTTTCTCTTTCATGTAATTAAAAAATAAAAAATATGATTTCAGAATCATCTACAATAAAAATAAATGGGTTTTTGATTAAGTGAAGCCGCTTGAGCTGTCAGTGACCTTAGTTTTCAGAATCTTCCAAGGAAAAAAAAATGGCTTTGAGTGAATAGCTCGACAATTGTTAAAAGAGACATTCTCCTAAATATCACATAGGCTACTTATCAGCACAAACAAGGTTTTTTTTTTGTTTTGTTTTTTTACATTAAAATTCTTTAAATGTTGCATTCACTCTAATTTTTATTAATCTTTGGAGATGTAATAAAATAAAGTAAAGTTTTTGATTGGCTGAAATTGTAGAAACTAACAGTTTGCTAAATATTGCATTTTTGAAATTGACTAATGTTTTACTGGATATTAAATATATGCAAATTATTGGTTAATTTTATCTAAAGTAAAAGAAAGCTCTGCAGTCTGTAGATTTCTACAAATTCAAACTTGTATGAATGAGAAAATCATTATTATTATTATTATTATTATTGTTTTAAATTATGTTACTCCTATTTTAAAATTTTAGGAAATTATCACTTAGCGGTCTACTTGACAAAAAAACTCACTTGAAAAAACTATGCATTGATGTAAGTCTTTTAATGTTTTCTAACAATGTATTCAAAAGTAATTAAACATTTGTAGTATACAGTACCTATATTCAAAACCTGTTGATAGGAATTTGTCATTCCTAATGGGACTGTAACTTTTGTATTTAGAAATCATAATAAAAAAAAGTATATTATTATTATTATTATTATTTTAAGAAAATAGGCTGCAAATTTTTTCTTTGTTTCTCAATAAAACTGAAAAATAAAGAAAGAAAGAAACAGTGGAGGATTTCTAAAGTGTTTCTATTTATTGTCTTTTTAGAATATGTTGCTTTTTTGTTTAGTTTAAATTATTTTCAGTTTTAGTTTATTAAAGAAGTTTTAATGTTAAATGTTCCACAATTTTTATAAACTTCATTGCAGCTTGGTCTTAATTCCATGACAGAAATGTAGTTAAAGTAAAAGGAGGTGTTTTAGTATCTCACAAAGTAAAAAAAATATGAGATTTTCAGTAACAATAATATTTTTGGTTAGTAAATCATTTCTAAAAAGTTATCATACGATTATAAAATATTTTTACATGCAATTAGAAATGAAAAGTCAACCATATGATTCTAAAATAATTTCCAAAAATTGATGTAAGAGTTCATTAAAAAAAAATGAAAAACAAAACTATAAACAAAAGCTTGCTTCATAAAAACTGTGCAGTAGCTGTAGAACTGATAGTTTCAGGCATTTCCTATCAAGGTAAAAATAGGCAGAAATTAAGACAAGGCAGTGCTCGGATAAAGTTAAAGGAGGTCAGTGCTGTACTGAATATTTAACTGCATTACTTATTCATTTAATTACCCATTGCCTTTCATTCTCATGTTTTGAACAAGGATGTACAAGTTACCTTTACTTTATTATTACAATAACTTTATTTGTTTTTACAATCTCCCCCAACCCCCCAAAAAAAGCATTTTCCTAAACTGTTGAATTGTTAAACTTGCAATTTTTAATATATCTTGTTCTCAATTTTTTTTTCATAATTTTAATTATGTACATATATAAAAGTTTGAATGACTGTGTTATATTGCTTACCAACTTTTTTGTTTTAATCTTCAAAATGTTTGTTTTAAAATCTTTACATTGTAATTTCAAATTCAGGCTTTTAAAAGAATTATTTAATAGAACACACTTTGATAATTAATGTGTAAAAGCGTTTTGTTTTTTCCAGAAACTTTATTTAGACTTTGTAATTTGTAAGTTGAATTATAAAGGAGAAAAATAATAAATAAAGGAAATGGAAATTTTGAAATTATTATAATTTACAAATATCCGAAGATTGTTCCTTTTAATTGTTTTCACAATTTTTAAATTTTTGTTTTAAATAAATAAAAATCACATTTTAGGAAAAGTTGCTTTAGGAATTTTCAGGAATTTGTCGCTTTTTTTTTTGTATGGTTGAAGGATACTTTGTTAAAAACTTCTGAAATAAATGTTTTGATGAAAAGCTGAAGGTCAATTTAGTTTGTTTGATATGCAAGTATATATTGCAATCATAATAAGAGTAAATATGAAGAAAATTATTTATAAAGAAGGCAATTAATTATTAATATCTTCCTAAAGTTTGATGGAATGTATTGTGTCATGCAGTTTATTTGTATTTTTATAGAAATGTACAAAATAAATCAAAGTACTAACTTTAATCACTCTAAAAACAATACAGTACATCTCAAATTTGTCAGAGTTGACATTTCATTTTAACCTGATCATTCATGTCCATTATTTACCCAAGACAAACTGATACAGGCAAGGAATTGAAAAAAAAGGACTTCATAAATGAAACAGCAATGAATCACTAACTTAAGTAAAACTAGAATCATACTTTTTTAAGAGGAAAACATTAAAGATAAAATTACAATGTCAGTTCAGGGTTAAAGTCAACTAGTTCTAGAACACAGTGGCAATAAGAACAAAGTAAAACAACTTGCAGAATATGATTTCATCCTATTTTGCTAATATAAGCTGTGATCTCAATGATTCTTGTTGGTGATTTCAATGAGGTCTATCTGGATGGGAGGTATTTGGAAATCTATACCTTTAGTGGGACAAAACTAGAGTGAATATTTTCCTTAGCAGGTCTTCAGTAAAAGACTTGGATGCACTCACAAGATGATATCGAAATTAGATCATGATGAAAAGTCTTATTCATAATTTTTATTTTAGTTTTGAAAAGACTTTTGATGAATCAGATTTAGTTAAAAATCCACTGTTGGAGAGAAACCATTGTAGCTATCCTTACATTAATTGTGCTATGTTTGAGGACTTATCAATTAAGCAAAGCAAGATAGTGTTTTCTTGTCATTATAATTTTGTGAAGAGATGGTTGGGATGCTGTAGACAATCCACAAGCATGAAATTCAGTATTTAGATAACATTCAGATATTTGTAAGGTTTTGTTTGTAATGGTTTGGTGAGACGCAGGGAATTGATTGACTATAAATGATCATCGTGCAAATAATTAAAGTAACGGTCCTACTTGATGGGTGACTAGATTTGACAAATTTCTTAAGTTCCCAAGAGACTGACTTTGACTTAGGGAAGAACCTAAAGAGAATTTCTTCTTGTTATTCTTCTCATATCAAGTAAAAAGCCCAGCCATCATTGATCCTTCATCACATTTTCCCAGAGGACAGACCCAGCAAGAGTGGATATATTGCACAACTTTATGTTGATCAATAATGATCTACGGAATTTTATCTCAAATTAATCTGCAAGATATGTTATGTAATTTTCTTAATCCAAATTTAATTAGAATTTTGTTAGATTGAGATATATTACGGTTAGTTTCCTACTGCTTAGTAATTTAATATATGAATTGCCAATAGTCCAATACAACTATTCAACAATTTTTAAAATAAAATTTGCAATTATAATTCTCCTTCTATTTACCTTCATCGTCATACCATAATGCTAGTAGCTGATTCTTTGTAATTTTCTTTTTATTCTCACCATTTTTATTCTGATGGTCACCAGCTGTAATATTGGTGACCAAAACCTTTGCTGAAAAATATTCTCCCCCAGTAGAATTTCCTACATAGCGGCAGACTCCTTTCTTGAGAACTCTGATGAACTCTGATTTTATTGATGCCAGACCTTAGTGAAAATATTGATTAGAGTATCACTACTAACTTCATCCAAAGTCAACCAGAGATATGTATATGAAATCATCTGCCCTTGAAAAGAGCTCTGGGGCAGTGTTCCATCAGACTTCAAAAGCAGACTCTGTATTGTAACTGGTATCATATCTGGTTATTAGAATAATTCAACATCTCTATCCTTGGTTCTCTGACAGAGAATATTGTATTAACTGTTATGAACCTATTAAGGACCAAGCATTGACATAATAAATATATTTAAACAGAAATCATTTATTTATTCTAGTAATACATCAAAAAATATCAGAAAATAAAAATAAGAATTAAAAATTGAGAAACCACTTGAGCTGCAATAAAATGTTATGTTTATGCAACTTTGGGATTCCAGTGCATCTTATTTATTGTGGGAGTGAAATGCAGGAAAACAGTTGTATGAAGGTGGACATTGATGTATGAAGTTATAAATCGTTTTATTCTTGCACAGCCTGCATCATCTTCTTGCTTTTCTTTCATTATCTTATTGTACTTCTAAGGACAAAGAATGCATTGAAGATCTATCGTAATTCAATGTTTCTCTTTCTTGATTCATGACATCATCTTCAATTTCAACTTCATTTTGAGTTTCATTATCTTCAGATTTCATCAGGATAACCAAGTAAGATCAAAATTTAAGGTGCGACTTCCTCTTATTGTTTGCAATCCTGTATACTTTCCATGAATTGACAATAACACTGTCAATCAAGTTCATGAAAAGATGCCACCGCCATTTCTTGCCCCCTACGCTGATTCTGTAATTAGCAATACTATTGTTATGTAAATCAACTCCTCCCATATCTTGATTATATTCAGAAATCACTCGGGTTGTGGTACAAAAATAGTTTTCGTTTGACAGTCACTAAAATGGGTTGTATAGAGTCAATGTTGATAGCAATTGTCACAAGAGACTTGTCATTCCACTTTATCATCGTGACTTCTGCTTCATCTTCATAGGCAAAATCAAATGTGCTCCTGTCTTTCTTCTTCATAGTACAAGTGGGCTTCAAAAGGCATTTTGCAGTGTGATTTTCACGAATGGTTTTAGTTACAGAAAATCCTTTAAGCTTCAATGTATGAAAAAGTTTATATGATGAAAGAAGTTGTCAAAAGCTCTATGATATTGAGCTGAGTTTTGAACAACTAAAAGCAGATCTGCAACTAATTGCTCCCTAAAATTGAATTCGGAGCTTTTCTTTTCTGCCCTTTTGCCACCACAAGGAATAAATCTATACAGGAGCCATTTGAACTGCACAAGCACCCAGTGCCAAATCGCACTGGTTTTCCTTTGATGAACATCTTGCAGGAATTTCTTCCAAAATAAGGCACCATTTCTTCATCAATGGAGAGGTTGTTTGAAAAAATGCCAAATTGAAGATTTATTTTTGATTGATGACATCAAAAATAGGAGTCAATTTTTATCATTTTCTTCCAGTTTGCTATTATCAGATAAATTCAAATTTTGTTTAATTGATGTGAACTTATCACGTCTCATACATTTTCTAATAAGCAATAGACTTGTGTAAGTTGAAACCAGTGTTGAAACTCACAAATAGCTTATGACGCATTGAGAAGCAAGACATACTGTATATGGCCGCTAATTCCAAGGTTGTATAAACACAATATTATGGTAAATTGCATAAAGGAAAGTTCTTACATATTTTTTTTTCTTTGCTGCCTACTCTTGATGAAGCACAAATACCCACATGAGTAGTATTCGGTTGCCACCTTGAAACCTTTGCTGACATTTTACCTATATTGCTGGATGAACTCAGCTTGATCTTTTGTGGCCTTAAGTCTGTATAAAATGCATATGCCTTGTTGCAATCATCAAGATAGATACATGCCTCATTCCGATTGACTACCCAATACCATTTATCACCTGCTAGTAGGTTCTCAAAGAACTTATGGCAATTAGTGAGAATTTCTCTCATGATTTGTGCATTAGTTTATGTGAAGAAGCCTATGATGTTTAAGAAGTCCAAGGTTTATATATATAATCCAGTACACAGTCACCAAAGATGTCTCTTCCTTAATTGCTATTTGTTTAGCGGGTTCTCCCTTAAGGCCATAGAATGCCTTACAAGCAGCAGCTGGAGTGTGGAAAGGCTATCATCGTGTTTGGGGGAATTGAAATGTGAATTCCACTTTTTCATCTGGTGGAAGATTTTTGTTCTTATTTATATTATTTAATATTGTCCCTCTGCTGATCATCAATTCATGTATCGAGCAAAGTTTTAGAACGACTGAATAGCTTGCATTGAATTTGGAAAGAGCAAAAACATAATCTTCATGAGATGGCTTCATTTTCATTGTTTAATGTTTCACATTGTGTTAACTGCTTTCTGTTGCTAATAGACTGTAGGATGCCTATCACATGACTTAACGTGCCATTCCACTTCGTGTGGGAGATAGTTGATTTCCCTGTACTTTGGTTTTAAATGCAATTATGCCATAAAATTTCTCTGTATTTTTTTATGTAAACCTTGAGTGCTTTAGTTAGTCTTTTGAATTCAAATTTTTAGCCATTTTTTAAATTCTAAATGTGATTTTGATTAGAAATCCATGTGTCTTATCCATTGATCTTTCAATTCAGTCACATTATCTAATCATTATAAATCATATGATTGCTGTTCATCCAATCATTTGCCTTTGCAAATAGTGTCAAATAAACAGAGAACCAGCTTGATGTGATTTATCCTAAAACTTAGTTAATCTACTCGTTTAGATTCTCAGTAAACATAGTTTATATTGAGTTGTACATAGGCATGTAAAATTTCCTATTTGTAGCTACTGTAGATTTTGAATAAAACAGTTCACAAAATGTGATCTAGTTGGGACTGGAGAGACTCCTGCCTTCGCTCGTCTAATAAAGGGTTTCCAAAGGTGAGTAACCTGTATCTGGTGTCAATTTGGTAAAAAATATTAACAGTTCCATGTTCTTAGAGGAGCAAATATCTCATGTTTATATCTAGCACAAAAACTGCACTAGTCCCTTTTTTGGACCAATCCGAATATTAGTCAGCTTACATAGGAGCAATGAAGTTAGCAGCCTCATCTAAACAATTAAAGTCCAATTTTACCCAATGCTGGCAAAAAGTATTCCAGAAAATTCTGTAAAAATGTAATTTTGATATATTTGATTCCATGAAATTGTTTTTTGATAGGAAAAAAAAATCAATTATTAGTTAAAATAGTATTGAAGTGCAGTGGCAAGGTGCACTTCCCAAAAATTAATGGTCACCCAAATGCCTCTTTCCCCTCCTTCCCCTTGCAAAAAGGGAGGGGGAGAAAGAAAAAAAATCTATTTATAAATAGATCAAAAAATGGTCAACATAAGTGATGGAATTTCAATTGTTTTTTTTTTTTTAGATCTGAATAATGACTCAGACTAGAAAGATTGAAGTCTTGAATTTTTGGATAAATGTTCACTTCTTATTCCATAGTGATGTTTTTCTTTATTTCACTCTCCCTGTTTCAGTTATCTTAGGATAAACAAGATGCAGATGGAATGCCAACTTTAGAATGCCTGCATGGTTATGACTTAGAAAAAAAAGTGTTAAAAAAAAAAGTGGTGTTCATTCAAAAAGATTTGTTCATTCGCTTATGTTGATGGTTTTTGGCCCTTGCATCTTACTTATTCATCTGGTTTTTACCAAAATCAGTAGGGATTGTCCATGTATGTACCTCTAAAATTTCATCTTTCTAAGATGTACAGTTTTTAAATTATTGTGATCAGAGATGGACAGACAGAGGGATTGATGAACATTTCAAGTTCAATTACATTTTAAAGCTAGTTTTTATTTTGAAATCTTTGATAGATGGTTCAGATAAGGATGATCCTATTGATTTACGTCACAATCACACCTGGAGATAAGAGTTAAACATAATTGAATTAATAAGATATGTTTAAATAACTATTTATAGGATCTTACCAAACAGATATTGTTGCTAACTATACAATATTGTTTTTAAACAGATACAGAATTTCAGTCATTACTTCAAACTATCTTCAGTCATTTACTTTAAACTATTTTATCTTTTTTATTCATTATCTGCTACATTTCATCCAGAGAATTTCTGGACTTCCTCGAGCTTCTTTTTGAAAATTAATAAAGCATAGATTCAATAATTTGGTCCTGAAGGAGGAGTGAGACATGATACTGTATAGGTTCTTTTGTTGAGGGATTTCCTCACTCCGGGATGAGATAATATCTCATCCCGGAGTGAGGAAATCCCTCAAAAAAAGGACCTATACAGTGCATAGATTCAAATTTTTAATAATTACAAATATTTTCATGCAGCTATGTTTTAAAACAATTTACAGGCATTTTCATGTCTACTTTGTTTTAAACAATTTATAACAATTTCACTTTAAAACAAGCTTTTTTCTTTCGACTTTAACAATTTATAACAATTTCATGTGAATTTCGCTTTACTTTTTTAATACTTTTTTAAAACTTTCTGTTGAATATTTATTCACTAGCAAACCTTTTGCCTTATTTATGCAATTAATCCTGTTTATAACAAGTGTTTCAGTCTATAATCAGTCTTGTTTCTCTATCTTTTATTTGATAAAGGACTTCGGTTATTGGATCCGGGTTATGTTTTTCCAAGAGGCAATGATCTGCCCAGTGTGAAATGTGTCGTTTATTGTTCTTTTCAACTGGTTTGCATATTTAAATTCAGCACACCTGAATTAGGTTTTTTCATCTTTCAGCCTTTTGCCGGAGAAAAAGAAATTTTTTTCGCAGGCCTGTATTATTGATTGGCATTTGAGGCTCAATAAATTTCTTCATCCTGCATCTATTTACAACAAATGGTTTATTAAAGGTTCCCAATTCTTCAATCTTAAAGTTGTGCTCTCCAGTCTGTTCTAAGATCCTAAAAGGACCCTTTAACTTCCGATTAAATTTGTTAGAGCTTTTTGGATCATTTTTAGCTAACTGAATTAGGATAAGATCACCAACCTTAAATTCATGCAGGTTCTTTATTCTGTTCTTATTTATACGACTATTTCTCTTACTACAGCAATTGTATGAGTATTAGAAGCTAATTCTCTAGCTAAAACTAACTTGTTCCCTAATTCATTTATAAAATCATCTGACAGATCATCAAAATTACTAGATTCATGATAGTTCATATTGCTAGGACGAACACGATAGAACCCTTGCATAAGACAGAATGGGGTGAAATTAGTTGCTTCATGTTGACTGTTATTGTAAGAGTACATTACAAATTGCAGACATTCGTCCCAATTATGGTAATCCTTATTTACATAGTGAGTTAACCCACATTTTATAGATTTGTTAAGTCGCTCAACTAATCCATTTGACATAGCATGGTAAGAGGTACAAGACAGTTTCTTAATATGAAGACATTTACATAATTCTGCGAAAACTTCTGACATAAAGTCCCACAGTCAGTGATGATAGATTCGGAACTCAGAATATCTCAGAACATAGAGTCTTAGCTAAAGTTTCAGCTCTCTTGATCACGAAGGGGAATTGCCCAACCACATCTGGTTAAGTGATCAATTACAGATAAGATGAGAGTGTTCCCTCTTGAGGTTTTGTGAGAGGACCAATAATAACAATAGATAACCTCTGCATACGATGAAAAATTCTCAATGTAATGCGTTTTGGCTTTCTAAACTGACAAGACAGACACGATGAAGAATTAAATCTCTCTTCATTGTCTTCCAATAATAGAGTCTACTCAAATTATTATGGCATTTGACCCAACCAAAATGACCAGATAATCTATCCCCGTGGAATTTTTGGAGAAAAGCACTTTGGAGAGGGCGAGGGACTATAATTTTCCAACCATCCTTGCACTGAAATCTACGTAACCATCATTACCAAATTATAATTATTACGACTTTCTTTATTCATTTCAATTTCCATCATGATTCTAGCTAATTCAGCATCATTTCTTTGGGCTGAAATCAATTCTGATAAGTTTACATCTATGCCTAAATTCTTATTTATAGCAGCTACACGAGATAAGAAATCAGGCATAATATTTTTCTTTCCACTGATATGGTTTGGGACAGTGTTATATTCTTGAATTCGATGACTCCATTTTAAAAGGCGCCTATTCTCATTTCCAAATGATAACACAAATTGAAGAGGCTTAAGGTCAGAATGTAGAATGATTTCTCTACCCCAAATCATATAATGAGCCTTTTTCAGACAGTAAATTATAGCTAGAGCTTCCTTTTCAATAGAGGAATAGTTGTATTCGGTTTTACTCAATTTTCTGGATATAAACATGAGAGGAACACGTTCTC
>JAFIDM010009631.1:2511239-2521951 GCA_023159025.1 Thereuonema tuberculata
GATAATGGTGTCATTGTAAAGTAAAAACATTAGGCTTTCAAAAAAAATTTTTTTTTGAAAATCGGTTAAGCCATTTAAAAAATATACGCTTTTTTGTGCGCTCTGAAGGAGTGAGTGGATTTAGTTGCACGGGAGTGTATATATAAAACCAATATAATTTTGCAAACATCGTCCAATATCCATACTGTCTACAGTAAATAAAATAGTAGAAAAATTCTAATAGAAAAAAAGATTTTTATAATAGAATGCTTATAACGTAATAAATAAAAATCAATACGCTTATTTAATAGTTGAAATTATTAGAAAACTTTAACAGTATATAAACGGTAAATTAAATACAAATAAATCATAATTCTTATAACTATTTATTTAAGTAAAGCTTCTGATCACGCTTTATTATTAAAGAACTTGAATCATATTGGAATTAGAGGACCTATATAATAAAAAACTAAAGTGGTAGAAAAATGTACGAAGAAGGTTCAGGAAACTGAGCCGAAATATTGAATCAACTTCACCTACGACGGAAAAAAAAACTTCATTTTATTTAAATATCCAATTATCATGGCTCAAACTTCCTACGGAACAACCAAGCTCTAATCCGAATTTAGCTGCTTTACATTGAGGACAAGGCGGAATCTCCCTAAAGGCAGAAAAATGAACAAAAAGAGAATTAATATTTTCTCACATCTATATACAGAGTAAATCTAAAATAGGGGGATAAACTGCAGGGGTGGGTTCCCCAACCATACCAAATGAAGTAAAAAAGTCAGATAAACATATGACCGGAAGTACATGGTTGCTGAGTTATTCCAATCCAAAGAAACTAAGCCAGGTTACAATGGAAACAACCATTAACAGTAACTTTATTGGTAGCATCTTGAACATTTTCTATGACGTGTGCGATGACCACTGGAATAACTCAGCAACCATGTACTTCCGGTCGTATGTTAATCTGACCTTTTTTACTGCATTTGGTATGGGGAACCCTCTCTTGCAGTTTGTCCCCCTATTTTAGATTCATCCTGTATATTAAATAGGCAATTGAAAAAAAAATAGTTAATATTAAAAAAACAAATAAACAAACCTTACAGTGGAAAAACTCCAGTAAAATAATCTTTTTTTATTATATGTTGTATATCCAAGACGATCGAATTAAGCTTGGCTTATTCAGAGCACTCTGTAGCTGTAACCAATAAGCGGATTGACACCTAAATTTGTATACAGACTATTCAAAGGAAAGGATTATAAATAAAAAAAAAAAAAAAATAAAAAAAAAATAGTTCAAGAAGGTTCTCCAAGGGAGCGCTTTAAAGCAAAATACTCGAAAAAAACAACAAATAAACACTGATCAACAAAAACCAGGGCCGGCACGAACACTATGCCAACTAGGCAGACACCTAGGGTGCAGAGGTGCGCAGTACTGACCTTTCTGGGTCAGTTTTATAGAAATTACTTGTTTCGAGGAAAAAAACATAATTAAAGGAAAATACAATAGTTATTGTTCATAATTTATTGTGAGTTACCAGTTTGTTTGTTTGTTTGTTTGTTGTTGTTTTTTGGGGGGTGGGGTGGGGAGTAGGGCTAAGTAGCTGGCCTTGCTTAGGGCGCAAAATAGTCTAGCGCTGGCCCTGACAATCAAAAGCGTTTATTCGTTCCGTACGGGACATGCCTGTTTAGTGATGCATGGAATATTGGTCGATATCTTCCCCATTGTAAAATTTGCATTCGATGAACAATGTGTTCACTGACTAACAACAACTGATCTTCCCGTGATGCTTCGCACGTGTAATGTAATGTGGTCCTTTTAAGTATAGCAACATTTCCACGAAAAACCATACTCTTTAAATGGCCCCACAACCAGAAATTACATTGATTTAGATCCGGTGAACGTGATGGCCGGGTAATAGGAAATGATCGACTAATCACCCGGCGATCAGTGAAATGTTGGCGCAAACAATGCTGTATGGTGAGTCTAATATGGGGGGAGTGCACCATCTTGCATAAAAGTTATAGATGCAAGGCAATGTCACTGTATACGATGAAATTCTGGAGCATCTCATGATATTTCAAGGCCGTCACAAAACATGTCACAGGAAAGTTAGGAGCAACTTCTTTAAGAAGAATGGTCCGATCATAAATGTGGAAGGGAATTCACACCAGACGTTCACTTTAGGGGAGTTCCTGGAAAACACGCGCATTTCCCATGGCCCAAATCCTACAATTCTAGGTATTAACTGTTTCATTAGGAAAAAAATGTGCCTCGTCGCTCCACAGGATGTTCCACGTCCATGATACATGAACTTCCATTCTGGCAAAAGCGGTCAATGCTATTGTGAGTCATTTTAAAGGACCATCGTCTTCTCGTCGGCAGCTGATTGTTGTAGCTGATCTTGTACGGAAATAAATGAACTATTTGTTGGAGTGCCACAATGTGCCACACGATACGTGTAACGGCTGTGCCACTGCACTTGCACTACTGGTGCCAAAAACATGAATCATTGACTGAAAGACTCTTCAGTGACAGCGTCTGCGAGGTTCAACTCCTAAAGTTCCAGCTTAAGATATTTAACGTGTGGAAATAGGAATACCTAAATAAACACACACATAACTATATAAAAGATTTAATATACACTATTAATTTCGACAGCTATCCGTCTGTCATTTTCCAGTGAGATATAGAATATGTAAAATCTCTCCGGAATTGAAACGTAACCTGATTGCATCCGAAAGTGAGGATCCAAATACAGAAGGTGCTCATAATTAAAGTTCACATCTGGTGGAAAATGGCGGCTGATGCTTCTATTGTCGGTAAAAATAACCGGAAGCAACAGCTTGAAAGGGGTGGCGATATGAGGTGGGGCACCATCCTGCATGAAAACCCTAGCATCCAGATATTGACGCTGTTGAAGTGTGGAAATCACTTGGTTAGCTAACAGAGATGCATAACGCTGACCAGTAATTTTGCAGGTGACGGGACTCTGAGGACCGAGCTCTTCGAAAAAGAAAGGTCCAATGATGAACGTGGATGAGAAACCAACACTTGGTGAATGAAGTGGAAACTGTCATAAGACGTGTGGGTTAGCAGGTGCCCAAAGTCTGCAGTTGTTCGTGAACAAATTAACAATGGTAAAGAAGCTGTTAATGTATAAAACATCAAATAAACTCCAGCTTTAACACGCTCAGGTTGGTATCCACATCACCACGCAGATGGAATGAGCTTTGTCAGTCCACAAAATGTTCCAAGGCCAGCGCGGCCGGACTTAAACACCCAGGGCCCCTAGGCACTTGATATTTGCGGCCCCCCCATCCCGAAATCAACAACCAAACATAAAAAAAAACAATCTGAAGGTTATTTTTTCATAGTTTATTTAATTTTAAAAGAAACAATAAGCAATATTTAAAATCAAATTGAAAAACAGAATTTTGGAGTAAAGCAACTTGCATTATTTTTTTTTTGTTGAAGTAATATTTAAGTTGTGAAATGAAAATAGGTAAAAAACAATTGTAGAAGATGTTTGTTTATATATAATGATGAGATAACTATTGTCGTAGCAAAGATAACTGGCGAGAGGCAGAAAAAGGATATCAATATTGACAATAAAGCATTATTAGTAAAAATGAAGAGATATGATGCTTAGATGCTTGGATGGTTAAATTATTAACATGAGAGAGCCAGTACAACTTTCATCAACCCGAGTGAATTAGTTGTTCTTCTTTCATTCAAATATAGAGAATGAAACGTAGGGCTAAAAGGCGTTAGTATTAATTTAATACGGTATTTCTATATGGAACGACGAAGCCCTATGGAACATCCCCGGATGGGAATAAAGAGATACAACGCAGATCTTCAAGACAAGGAATCCTTGAACAACTTTGGTGATTCAGACATCAACTGTAAGTAAATATTTTACTTAATTTATTCAGAAAAGACGCTGATGGAAGGATAGAACGCTATCATCGAACAAGAGACATTTCATTGTGCGCAAGATATTAATTCAACTTAGTTATGGAAAGATTTTGATGAGAGATCCATTATAGAAGGAACTTAATTTAATAGGTGATTTAAATTGTGTCAGCGGTTAATAACTTTTTATAAAGAAAGAGTTACAAAAATATATAAGAACTTTGGAAGGAAAGATTATGTTAATATTTCAGAACTTGATACGATACATTTAATTAGTGGTTGAAATGTAGTTTAAGTATTAATTACGAGGAACTATATATTATGGGATAATATTTATTTAAGGAAAACTTGAAGAATTGATTCCTGGATATTATTGTGATTACAAGAGGGAAGAAATGTGTTTGAACTTTATTAAAAGAACATTGAATATATGTTAGAGAATTAATTAATTTAATTAGAAGAATTTCTATAAAGTTATAGATGTAGAATATTAATAAGAACTATGAAAAATAGAATGGGGTTAGAAGATTCTACATGCTAAAGAAATTCAAGGACTGATTAATATAGTTAAGAAATGCAAGAAAATAAATAGACATGAATTATTTATTTATTGAAGTGTTAGATGATAGAATTGTGTATTCTATTGAACTTTGTTTGTGGTGCAATTAAATGAAGTTGAAAAATTAAAGGGCTCTGCATGACTACTGTATTTTAGCGATAATACAATTCCGCTAAGATCAAACTTTATTTAATATATTTTGTTGTTATAACCAACACAATCCAATACGGCGGGGCCCCTCGCCTGGCTGGGGCCCCTAGGGGGCCAGGGCCTTTTATCAGGGAGTCACCTCTATCACGGAGTCAGTAATTGCTGAACATTGCAGATCTTGTAGAGGTACCAGCGCAAAATTTATTGTAGAACTTTGTGAACAGTAATTGCAGGTTTGTCTAATGACCGTTCAACACGCAGTGCACTGCTGCTTCCCATGACATTTGCCATCCTTTCTTCCTCCACCAGTATGGCTACTTCCTCCACTGTCCTAAACTTTTTCAATGCTGTTAAGGCACAGCTGTTATTTGGATAAAACAGCTTCACAAGAAGTGCATGATGCTCTGGTAACATTGTCATTATGGAATGAAGTGAGGCAGTCCTCATCTGTCTGCTTTTATAGTAGTTTTCAATCACGTGTCATGGCGTGTGCATTTGTCATTTGCAATATCCACTACAGTATTGTAGCGCCATAAATCGCCCTAGCAGCCACCTTCGGAACTAAAATTTTTTGTTTTGAGCCAAACAAAAATTCTATCGTCACGGATGTTCTCATGTGCAATATGAAGACTTTCCGATGATTGGTTCTCCAGTTACAGCCTTTCGAAATGTGAACTTTAATTTGGAACACCTTGCGTATTTATAAGTAAATTGAAAAGTTGTTGTTAGAATATTCATTGTACTACTAATGTCTAATTATTGGGGCTTTAAGAAACAAAGTTCGTAACAGTAAAGAAACAATTGATATGATTTATTGTATCAGAAAAAAAAATGTTTTTGTATTTGAATGTCGCTTGAGTGATTCCAATACTTAGCTGTTGTATGATGAAAGTAACAATGAAAAGAGGCTGTATGTAAAGGTCTAATCCATATTTCCTCTCTTATCTGTTCTCTCTTAATAGTCATATTAATTCACAAATAACATCACATCAACCATTAAACGTAAATAAAATATTTAAAATAGGTTTAATAATGCAAATTTTCTGAAAGAGTATTTGTCTTTCCTTTTTCAAGCTACAAATAAAATAAGAATTAAAATAACAAAATAGGATAACGTTGAGCATTAACCTAACACAATAATAAAAACCTCATCATTACTTATACAATTACAAACAATAATCCAATATATTCCCTATTGATAATTTAATAATACTCACTGGGTTAATTTATTAATTCTTCAAATTTCATAGTTTTGTTTGAATTGTACGTTACCATGTCTTGAGCCAAACTTACAAATCTCTTATTAACCTCTGCATCTTCATTTCTGTTCATTTAAAGAAAATCTGTAAGAAATTTAATTTTAATGTTACATTTGAATACAGGAATAAACCGAAAACTGTTTTATGCTGTAAAATAAATAAGTGATTTGAAAAATGAAATGGTTGTTGTTTATAAAATTGAATGGGAAAATTTGTAAGAAATTCTATATAGGGGAAAGCAAACGAATGATTAGGGAGCGTATAATGGAACATGAAAATTATTTGAAGCATAATCAAGATGGATAAATCAGAAATAACAGAACATTGTTTGAACTGTGGTCACAGACCTAATATGTACACTGAAAAAGATAATATAACTAGAAAAGTGATAGAAAGTATTCTCATAAGGAATACGAGAGGTCAAAACATGAACAGAAATGAAGGTGCAGAGGTTAATAAGAGATTTGTAAGTTTGGCTCAAGACATGGTAACGTACAATTCAAATAAACCTATGAAATTTGAAGAATTAATAAATTAACCCAGTGAGTATTATTAAATTATCAATAGGGAATATATTGGATTATTGTTTGTAATTGTATAAGTAATGATGAGGTTTTTATTATTGTGTTAGGTTACATATTTTATCAAATGCTCAACGTTATCCTATTTTGTTATTTTTAATTCTTATTTTTTTTGTAGCTTGAAAAAGGAAAGACAAATACTTTTTCAGAAAATGTGAGTTATTAAACCTATTTTAAATATTTTATTTATGTTTTGTGACCAGCACAAGTATTGTTGTTAAAATCAATTGTGTTTATAATGTATTTAAAACTGACAGGGTCATATTTTTTTTAATTAAAGAGAGATCTTGGAATCAAAGTATCTATTGCTGTGGATTATTGTGTTAATATATTGATAGTATAGAATTGTACATCCAGTTACCTGTACTCTTATTAAAAATAGCTACAATATCTTTATTGCAAATGCACTGAAAACCTAATGTTCTGTAAGGTTCGTCTATTTTAATTAATTGTTTTGTAATGTATAAATTATTAATAAGAAAAGCTCGGAACAGAGCAGCAATTGTCTTTTCTGAGTAAAAATACCTTATAATTTGTTTATGAATGAGATGTGTTTTATAGTATAACAAAAAATTTTTTGTAGATCAAATCATTTCTTTTGATATTTCAAAATATAGCAAAATAATCATGTGTGCTTGAATATGTATTTAGTGCCTAAGAAAGAATTATATTTTATTGTATTCGAATTTTTTTTAACCCTTTGTATTTGGAAAAAAAAACAAGGTTACAGGTGCCTGGAGGTTAGGACCTCTGTTGAGTTTGGGGTAGGTCAAGGTATTGCCCCCTTATCTTGAACTTTGAATTCAAAACCCTTTATTCTTGTAGTTTCAGTTCATTCCCGTTCGGAGTCGGAAGTCATATTTTTCAGCCAATCGATACGCGTTTTTTTTTGGGTTAGAGGGGTCTTTAAAAAGGGGACCCGCGTGCTTTATCGCTCTCTCTACTCCCGGACGAATGAAATGGTCAGACATTACTCCTAAGCTACTGTGATGAGGTTCTTCTTCGATTTCTGGCGGAGGTCAGTGTGGGATTTGGACAATCTATCACCAATTCATATTTCCGTTGGTCAACTATGATACTGGATGGTAAGTAGAAAAATTACAGGTAAGTATGTTCGCACACTAAAATAATACTGAGGGCTGACCACAGGATTGAAGAACCTGCGATTACCTTAAGATGAAGTCATAGGAAGGTAGATATCTGCTGATTTATTTTGATTTGCCACAACGAAAATTCAGAAATTCTCGTCACTGTGGTTGTGAGCATTGTTTAAAAGGATTGTTTAGAGAGTTGTTAAGAGAAAACTGTTATGAGAATATTGTTTGAAATAATGGAAGTTAATACTGAGTAAAGAAATTATCGAAAGTAAGAATCGTTATTGAAGGAAAGGAGCCGTTTATTTGACATCGTGGTGCAGCCCATTCAGTAAAAAGAAAATTTGAGCTATTTCCATCAGAATCTAGTTGGATCAAGGGAATAATAGTTTTTTTTTTGCTTTGAGTAATGATTTTTGTTTTAGTTTGATAGTGGAAAGCAGGGAATTGATATAATCTGTTTAGATTGGCTGTGAATTTGACTGGACTGATACTTCTTTACGTTCTTTAAATTGAGTAGATTAATTTTGTGATTAATAATTTTTTTATTGGGATTTATTTTATTTATTCAGATCATCCTGTAAAATTTTCTGGATTAGACTGAACGAATTCTTCATTACTTTCGTTAGTAATAGTAACTTAGTTTTGTAAATTCTACTGTTATTATTTCAATTTAAGATTTATCTTCAATTTTAAGAACTGATTGTAATAACATGAACGTGATTATTTATCTTTTATTTTTTTTGTTATTGTAAATAAAGTTATTATTGATTGTTAAAAGGATTCTTCGTATTTTTTTTTTTGTTTAATGCTTTAGAGATCCCATTAAGACCCAAACCCCAAAAAGGATTTGGCCTGGAGCTAAATTCACGTGTGTTGTGGCGGTAATTTTAGTTAATTACTTAATTACTTAGGTCGAGAACCAGCCGCACACAGTTTAATGGATGATGTGATGTTAATCAATGCTTTATTTTTACTTCTCTGATTCGTTTCATCACAATAGGACCTTTAATTACCTTATACAATTAGGCACTAATTTACTTGCTATTGCATTTTAACCCTGTCTAATCAGCCAGTTTTAAATAAGTGCCAAAATATGAAACCCTTAAGTAATTCAAAGAATAAGACACTAATTTACTGTATTTCCAATTTCACAGTTACGAGTTGAATCTTATTAGCTAGAACTCATTAAATTTTGATGATTAGAGCCTTTTTCTTAGGGCTTCAAACGTTTACCATGTTGTAGCTCAACTAATAATGCTGTGACGTAAAATACGATCTAGGGCTGGGGGATTAAAACCTACTTTGTTTAGGGCTAAAACTTTTTGACTGCATAAACATTTGATATTCTGAAACTATTAGTTTGGAGAAAGTCTTGTAATGGTTCCACTGCTATTTAGTTTTAAGAATATCGGAAAAATTCCTAAATGTACAGAAAACAACAAATTGAATTATAAAAATTGCTAACAATTCTCTCCGTTGTTTTAAAAGGGTTTTAGATTAATAGTTGCTAGAGCTTTTGCCATAATTCTTTCTGAGTGATTGTGGTGAAAGGATATTCTATCCATCAGAAACAAAGAAAACAACAACAGTCCTGCAGTGAATTACCCGATTATGTAGGATAATAATACACGTAAATTACTTAAGTTATTCGGACACATGAAACAAAATAATATTCTTGTGAGAAATCTTTATGAATTAGCAGCAAAACTTTGCCTAATTCTCCGCAGACTATCTCAGCTATTTAATCTTTTTCTCTCCACTTCCTTTCACCAGTGTTGACAAGAACATTTGAAGTAAGGCCTTTTTATTACACTTTTTCTTCAGTAGTTTAAAAATATTGTAACTGTAAGAGTAATACTTGGCATGCTTATTATTACTCTAAATTACATGCAGGTTTGAAAAAATATTGAACTAGAAAAAAATAAATAACTGAAACCGATCCAATTGAAAGCGATTTGAATCCCTTCCTCCCAAACCCCGATTGAAGGTCGTTTCCTGACTCGAGAGGAGATGAGGGGAAAACGAGTATTTTCATTAAAAACTTATCAACCTGCAAACGTTGATTGATCACAATGTAGTTAAGGTACTAATAAATCTTAAGATATACTTTACAAATCCTTCATTTATCAATCAATGAATTCATAGTCAAACATCTTACTTCTTCGATTATCTGATTAAATCTTGCTAGCTTTTCGTTCTGCAAATTCTTCTAAAATCTCATGGAAATTTTCTCTCTCCATTGACAGTTTTGACAAAGAATTAAGTCTGTCTGATATGAATGTTGACTTTCTATGAATTTCAGTCTCATCAGGTAGATGACACGAGCAATGATAACGCTGCTCTCGTTCTCCTCAAGCAACTGTCGATTTTTGTAAAGGCTTTCCACAGTAGGAAGCAGAAACAATTGGCTTCTATTTATATCCCTTGGCGGAATTTAAAGGTTCATCTACGTGAATGTCGTCTGTCTCTAATTTATCTTTTTCAATTTCTTGACATTTTTCCAAAATCCCAAATTTGTTTCTGTGGTTTTCCAATTGGATCGGCTTGTTTATGTGATTCAACAAACGTGGCTCCAGAGACACTTTAGCCTTGTCTGAAACATTGAATGGTTTAATAAGGGAATTGCTTCTTTCTCTTCCGCAACCTTTCGTATTCCCAATTTATCAGCAAAATCAGGAGAAGCGTGATTTGAGAAATAAGTCCAATCAGCCTAAGACCCTTCCCTAAGCCTAACCACAGAAGATTAGTGTTCTCGGATTTAAATAAATTACTTCTCTCTGGATTGAAAATTTCTGAGGAATTTCTTCTAACTTTTTAAAACTCTTGGAGTAAGTCCAATTGTTTTCATACTGTAGTCATTTTAGGAAAATTAGTTTAAAAACTTCTTACAAGCATAGGACTTGGTATGTGGAAAGTACTTGATCATCCCAATAACATACTGAAAGTCCCCAAAAATCAAACTTGTGCTACGGCCGCCATCTTGAAAAATGGCGGATGAAATGAACTGTCTCATGCGCATGGCAGCAACCCCTTTTAACCCCTGTAGGCAAGCCCCTAATTGAGATAGAAAGATAATTTTGGTGTCTACGTCTTCCTAAGGGATTACTCTATCCACTTATGTGCATTTTATGAATGTCAGGGGTCCTATGGGAGAGAGGGAGG
>JAFIDM010009631.1:2527034-2538824 GCA_023159025.1 Thereuonema tuberculata
CAGGAGAGCAGGATTCTTTAAGGTAAGATTCTTATGGCCAAGTGCACCAAACTTCAATTAACTTTGCCGGTTGCATTGTGGACGTACCTAAAATTAGTGGGGGTGCTGCTCCAGAAAAATTTTAGCCTTTGTTTTAAAATTGTGTGAAGGGAAACAAACATGTATAAAAAGAAATTTATCAAGTTTCTGAATAAATTTTCTTTTTATACATGTTTGTTTCCTTTCACACAACTTTAAAACAAAGGCTAAAATTTTTCTGGAGCAGCACCCCCCACTAATTTTGGGTACGTCCACAATGCAGCCGTGAAAGTTAATTGAAGTTTGGTGCACTTGGCCATTAATGTTGTTAAATTTGGTTATTATCTATCAACTGTGTAAAACTTTCTGTGCTTCGACAGGGGGTTAATTTTCTTTTTTTTTTAATTTCGTAGGAACGTGATCTAGCACTCCCCGGATGATGATGAGGATTGAACTGCTGTACGTGAGAAGTTGGGGGATGTGAGTTTAGAGGATTTTGTGTCAGTTGACGATAGCCTAGTGACCTCAGATGTTGACGACATGATTGCAGATTATGCTGCTGACCAGGATGAAGACAGTGAAGCGGAGGAAACAGAATCTGCAGAGAAAAATGCTCCCACAAGAAATAAAGCCCTCACCGCACTAAATATACTCCGAAAATATATTAGTGTTGCTCCTAGTGGTGTATCAATTGATGTTAATTGTTACTTGAACCGCATTGAAAATGTCATAATTCATAACGGTAGCACACACACACGGCAAAACACAATGAAAGATTTTTTTAACAGGAAATAAGCTCATATTGCACTGTATCTATTGCAGAATTAAGTATGTTTCCTGTAAAATGGTGTCTAAATCTTTCCCGATCTCCTAAATCATTTCCCATCTATAGCACTACCCCGCTTATTACGCTTGTAGGTCACGGTCCCTTGATGAGCGTAATAACGGGTTTTACTGTATTTATTGACTTTGTTGACATTGATAAAGAACAGTTCCATATTGAAAGAAAAAGGATCCTGGTTTTTATGGCTGTACCTGCACTACAAGAAGAGGCAAAACGTTGGAAAAACGGGGGGAAAGGCCCTCTTTATCTACTAAAATTTATTCAACAGTATAGATTGAAAAATTCTGTACCCAACATTGTAATTTTGCTACGAGTTTTTTTAACAATTGCTATCAGTGTCGCTAGTTGCGAAAGGAGCTTCTCCAAATTGAAGTTGATAAAAAATTATCTTCGTTCCACAAGTTGGCGATGTCGCTAAGACACTGGCCTCTCACCTCTGAGTCAGGGGTCGGTTCTCATGTGGGTTTCGTTGATGGTGGCGATCCGCGCTGGGCAGGTTTTCCCGGGATTCTCCCGTTTCCCCTGCATTTCTCACACCATCGTTTCTCAGTCTTTCTCTCCGTCTGTCCTTCTTTCCGTGGGATAGTACAAAAGATCTTTCAGGTCGACGTGCTCGGCAGTCATGCCACTCACTTTCAATTAATCTAATCTAATCTAAGACTACAAAATCTTGCAATATTGTCCATAGAATAAGAAATTACAAATAATATAAATTTTGAGAGCATTATACACGATTTTTCTACTATGAAAGTTAGAAAAGTAAATATATAAATATGTTTACATACACATATGTATTCAATTTGTTTGTTTATCCAAGAGAAATGAAATTATTTATTTATATTGATAAATATAATATAAAAAATATTTAACGGTAACTTTTTTTTGTAAATTAGATATATGTTTTGTAATTTAAATTTGGCATCCAATGATAAAAAAGTTACCCACCTATAGTTTGTCTTAATTACAATTATTTATTTATGTTTATTAATTTATAAAAAAACTACCATTTCATTGACTTAGAAAGGGCGGCAAATTGGAGACCGCCCCGGGCGGCAAAAGTTCTAGGTACGCCACTGGGTCTCATGTATCTCTTTTTAATCTCGTCGATCATCTTTTGTTTGCGGACTGAATCTATAACACGTACATAGATATAAAAAAAAAGGTCTCGTTTAAAAAAAAAACGAGAGGGCTAGGCTCCAACGATACTCGACCAACGGGACTACCCCACCCGATATTAATCCCGAAGTATTAAAATCGATACCCATTTGATAGAAGGTTAGTTTCCATCTGTCAGATTCACAACAGACCACCGCCTGCAATTGAATCCGGTTCCTATAGGAGCCACATAATAAGATACATAGGCATATCCTATATAATAAAATAAGATAAACACCTATTAAAAAAAAAAGGCCTTATCATTCCCATTAGGCACAAATTTGTAGATGATTAAGTTAGTTTTGCTTCTATTGCTCATAACTAGCTTTTTCCTGTGTTTTTTTAAAAGCTGACATTTTTTTAGGGCGAATTTATCGAAGATTGTTTTCCTATGATTTACTTCTGATGTCTTTGTTGTTATTGAAATCTTAGTAATAACCAGTAAAAGCTCCCAAGTTTTATCGACTGTTTTTTGTCTTCTCTAATGATTCTTATGTAATAAACTACAAAATAAATGGCTTTCTAATATCACCATTTCATATTTGATGAGAACATTTTTTTCTTACTTCCTCAACATTTCAATATTTTTTTTTTTTTTAAGATTTTTTTCCCCAGACGATTGATTATCTGTATAATTGATTAATGTGTCAAAGAGGAAATGGCTGATTTCGAATGATAAACATTTTTAAACGTGACACAATAGATAAGATAATGTAGTAAGTTGTTTTTGAGATATTTGATTATTTCGTATAAAAATGATAATTTTTCCTTATTCTTATTGTTGCGTATTTCGCTGCATTTTTGGGTTAGTTATGTAAACACTTAAACCTAATTTGGATAGAGTATTGTGTTTGTTTGTTTCGATAATTTATTAGTCAGGTTGTTTTCATTAATTATAATTTTCTTGTCGTTTAACAATTTATTAAAATTATTAAGTCTTTTAGAAGTTTGATTTATTTTTATCTGTTGCATATATAACAACTCTTATCTTATAAATCAAAGAAAAAAAAAACGGAAGTTATAAGAATTGGTTATTTTATTTGTCAATTTGTCTCCAAAACTCCTTTCTTAACAGATAAAATGTACGAATTTTTGTAGAAAAGAAAATGAAGAAGAAATAAAGGTTTCCCCGGGAATTTCAACTCGATCAGATAACTAGTGACAGTTTTGATGGATTAGTTCAAGATAATAACCATGGTTTAATGTTTAACATAAGGATAGGGGAGTGGATTTACATAATCCAAGCCAAATGCAACAAGTGCATTAGTTCATTACCTGCTCGTTGGTGGCGCTGCAACAGGTGTCAAAACAAAGACAACCAATGGTAAAGTAGCTGTGACGTCACTCAGGTGAAATCGTTCGGCCTCAGGTAATCACTGTGAACTTTTTCCCTGCCATCATGGCGACGTTGGTGCTTGTATTTTGAACGTCAGCCCCACCCTGAGTGTGTAGTGGCTTCGTCCGTTGTTGAATCAGCCACCGCCCAGTTGAGTTTCGTCTCCACTTAAGGTAAATGCCTTCTTTGCAACTATTTAGTGGTTGAATTCATTCTCAACAACAACCTTCCCATTGTGTGACTCCAAAGAGTTTGAAGTAGGAAAAAGTTTTTTTTTTTTTTTTTGAGACCAAGTGAATATTATGGCAGTGAGTGGAAAACTTTTGCTCCTTCTTTCAATCGTTTTATCTGGAATGAGAAGCGATTAAGAAAGTACTTTAATACACCAACAGGTACTTGGACTGTTTTTTTTTTTCTTTTTCACTATGAATTTCTATGAAAACACGTGTTTTCGATGTGGACAGGTGGTTTATCAGGTGGACAAGATAGGACCCTTAAAGGATTTTACTTTCTATCATCAGCAATGTTTCAAATGCTCCGTTTGTGGAACCAAATTGACTTTACGCACTTACTTTAATAATCAACAAGACCATGAGGATAGGGAAGTGTATTGTAATAGTCATGTGCCTAAGACAGGACCTGGACATTTGGATGGTCATTCAGTTGGAATCCGAGCAGCTTTGAATGTTCCAAAGAAAGACAACCTGGTTAATGAACAGATTCGGGGTTCAGGCAAAGGAACTTTTGATGCGGATGCTTTAGGTATTCGTCAATATATGCGTTCTCCACGTAATGATCACGACAAGGCCACTGTCAATGATTACAACTATGGCAAGTTTGATGCATCCGCATTGCATATCCGCCATGCTTTACATGCCACGGAATTACAAAAAGGATACAGATATCAGCACATGGAAAGAAATATTGGAGATTATCTGGTAAGTGGTCCTTTGTAAATTTACTGTCTGTCTTAGAAACTGTACTTCCTTTCCTAACTATTCCTTTGTCTCTATTAAAATTGTGATAAAGATATTTCAATCGGAAATTGCTTTTTTTATTTTAAATCAAGAGAGGAATTGAATGAAGTTAAGAGTTACATGAAAACTAAACATTGTTCAAAATGGTACGTCTCGAAATAATGGAACTTTGAATCGTTTTTTTAAATGGAAATATGTTTTTAACCTTGTTATGAATTAATTTTGTATTCAAAACAATTTCACATACGTTACTTTTTAATATTAAATTGTTTTCAGAAAAACTGAGTCTAAAGAAATTCCTTTCTAAGACGTAAGAAACTTATTTGCAAATGTTTCTTCTCCTCTAACTCCTCCCAAATAGGCTTCGTCCTATTTTCTTTAATCAGAGAAAAAAAGGGAAATTCTTTTGCATCAATTCGTTAAGTCTTAGTAATAAAATATTATCAAAGCATCTCTTAAATCCTTTTTCTAGTTTTCTTTTAGAAATTCTACTAAAACTATGCAATAATTGATTTTCATTTATTACTCGAAAGTCCAATACTTTTTTTCGTGGTTGTTTTAATTATTTACTAATCATTATATGTCCAACTACTTCGATTAATAAAATATGGAATATTTACGTAAAGAGAAAAAAAAAGTTCTATTTTGTTAGACTGAAAATGACTTCGTTCAACCGGAAGTGCCGTAGCGTTTTCAATTTTTTTTTTCTTTTTGTAAAATTCTAAAGTAAAAAGTGACACATATTTTTAACTTCCCAATAGGTTTCTTTTTATTGAGCGACTGAAAAGAACTGGATAATTGCTTATTGAGAGGCCTTTAATAAAATAATTAATGAAGCCATTGTTCAAAAATGGAGTTTGAATATTTTTCAGAATCCAATCGTCGTCTAAACAAATAAACAAGTGTCAAACCCCACGGAGAGGAATTCGAATCAGACCTACGAAGTAACAAATAAGATTGATTTTGTAAGTTTTATATGGTGATAATCTTTGGACAATTAAAGGTTGGAGTAATTTTAGCCTCAAGTAAATTACGAATTAAAGTGTTTATTATAATTGCACAGGATTTTATTAAGAAGAAAATTAAAAATTACGAATAAAATTCGGATGTTTAATATGGTCCCATATTATATTCAGAAACACACAAACAATAAATGAAAAATTAATAAAGGAATAAAAAAATGGGAGTAATGAATAGAATGAAATGAATATAAAAGGTACAGTGAAAAATCAAAAGTGAAGGGTAGAAAAAGAGTAAATAAAATGAATATTTAAAGTAGGATGAAAAAACAAACCAACCTTAATAATTTATAACCAAATAGTAGTTAGCAGTTGTTGTAACTAAGATTAATTAGTTATGATTGTCTGGAGTGATTATTGTGTTAGATAATATATACAATCAATTAATATACCTGATTGATGTGAGTTTTAAATGTTCTTTAATGCTCTAGAAAGGAGTGTTTTACTTTGAAAGCAATTGGAACGACGTTGTCTGTTTCACCCCTATCTCAATCCTTTCTCTGATTGGTTATCACATATATAGAATCATTCTCTTCCCTTTTTTAATTTTTCATTCGTTATGTGATTGTTATCCTTGAGGATATGTGACCGAAACATATCTTTTTTATATATTTTAAACAGTACTATTGTAAGATTTTAAAATGATAAATTACTTAAGAAATTTCAATTGAATTTTTTACTAAATGATTGGATTTCTCAATTAGAAGAACTTCGAAAAGAGATGGAAAGGTGAAGGTGTGACCTCGTAAACGAAGTCTCTTTAAAACGCTTTGGAATCTAAAGAATTATTTTGAAAACATCACAAAGTTTGTCTATTTAGTTTGAAATACTTCCCTTTTTTTAGGAAGGCTTTGTTGTAGTCCTTTTAGTTTTTTCCTGAAATTGTTAACAGACAAGATCTTTTTGACTTGCTTATGTCTAAATAATTTTGACCAGAGGTTTTTATTTGATAAATCTGCTTTTGTTATTGCCTTTGTCATCTTTTAAGTTAACAAATGAGAAATAATCAGAGAAGAAATAAATAAAACAACAACTAAAAATGAAAATGAAACTAACAGTAAAATATTAGTTTGAAAGTATGCAGGTCCAAATAAAATGAAACTAACAGTAAAATATTGAATTAGTTTGAAAGTATGCAGAATGAAGCTCCCTTTCCCAGATTTCTTCTCCATTCAGATTTGTCTTGACTTTGATCTTTTGGCCATGGCTATCTCAATCTATCTATGGCTATCTCAATCTATCTAGGTCTTCCTATCTTTTTCTCTATTGGAGGTATCCATATTAACTCCTGCTTTCGTAATCTTATCATTCTTATTACATATCCATTTCATCCTATATTATTGCTTCATTAACATTTATCATTTGTTATTCTTCTTGACATCATTATATCCATTTCTAATCTTGCTCCAGTTATCTTCCATGCTTAAGCAATGCATTTAGCAATTGTAAACGTTCCATTTTCTGTTCTTTCAAATTTCCTCACTCCACCAAATACTGCTTAATCTTTTATTGCTTTCCTGCCTAGATTTATTCTTTCTCTAATTTTTATTGAATCTTTATCTTCCTTATGTGTAGATATTTCTAAATAACAGTATTTATCCAATACTTCTATTTCTTCTTTATCTTCTAATTAAAATTTTGTATCAGTTCCTCCAATACTTAAATACTTTATCTGATTAATATTTATTTTTCATATTCTGAGCCATATACAGTAAACTCCCGATTATCCGCGGAATTGGGTGGCGCGGCAACCACGGATAAGCGAATTCAGCGGATAATCCGAAACAGGACGAAAATCAACAGAAAAATGTTTTTAACATATTTTATTTACATTCAAATGGCAATACATACAGTTACTGTACATACATTATAAACAATTATTTTATTTTAAATTATTTATTTATTTTTAAATTTTCTTACTACGGGAAGGCTCTCCCGTAATTTAGTGTAACCTGCCGGCCTAAGCTCAAGGTCGTTCTTGAAATTGTTTGTCTATAATTGTCTTCACTTTGTTAGCCTCTTTTATTTCTTACCTTATTCTAGATTTAAAAATTTGTTTTAATTCCGTAATTAAAACAAAGTTCAATTATTGTACAGTTAAAAAAACGGAAACACGGAAAATGGTCCGCGGATAATCTTTATTTTGGCTAAAATAACAACTTGGTCATTGGTAGATCCATCTGACTTCCAGCCAATAAAAACAAATCAAATTTTTCCTTAATTCAATAATAATTATTTCTTATATTATTAAATGAATCCTGACAAAAAATAGAAAAAAAAAAGCTTCTGAATTCAAAAGTTGAAAACTGCCACTTCTCTTTAATAGGATTTTCTTTTTTGGGTTTTTCGAAAATCTCCAAATTGGGAAGGAAATATTACCGATGTTAATATGGTTCTGATTCAGTTGTAAATTCTTATTCTAAATAACTTCAAAAGAACAGATTGCATTAGGACTTTGTTTTAATTATTAAAATGTATAAGCCAAGATAGCTAAAATTTCTACAGCAATGCAGACTGTTGTCTAATCAACATAGCACCCATGATTTCCAACCATTTGATTGGTTTCTCGTGACGAGAGGAATATTCATTTAATTTACATTTTTTGTCCAAATTTTTAACCGAATTCTGAACAAATGTTTCAAGTATTAAAATGTTTTTGAAAAATTTCTTATTAAAGCAATGAAATAGTGATCGAATACTGTTTGGATGTGAGTACAACATTGCAAAGAAATGGAACTGACTCTGAATTGACACAAAATTAAAATTCTTTGGAATAGCAATATTATGTAAATACAATAAATAAATTAATTAATTAATTGGCTATCTTATCAATCTACTGCTTCTTTTCACCTCCCAATCGCAAATCATTGACGGATTCTTTCTGATCGTTTTGTAATGTTTCTGTATTAAGTGAATGAATATTTAAAACCGGCTAAATTTGAGACAGTTTTTTAAAATTATTTTTATTTTACTTGTTAATTTTGAACCGTTATCGTTAGGCATTTACAGGAATTAGGATGTAACTCGTTCTGTTTCAGTAATATATACTGCCTGCGTATAGAAAACTGTTTTTGGTTCTTAAAATTCCAAAGTTAACTATGATTTTCTTCTTTCCCAATTTGAATTAGTCATTAGTGAATGTAGAATGATTTTCTGTTTTCATGTATAGTTTTGTTTGCTGAATATTTGAAATTTACAAACTGTATTTTTGAATACGTTGTCCATGGGAGAAAGTTGAACTGGTGAAAAATGAAACACTTTCTTGAGGTATTTCATCAACCAGTTCCTTGCCCAAACCAAAAATTCTCTTGTGATGATGTTTGACTTAATTCTGTCCATAGGATTGGGAAACGATGGGAATTTTTTTTTTTTATTTATGGAGAAAGAAAAAAGGGCAATTTTTCTGACCTAAGAAATTTTGTTGATTATTTGTGATAATATCATTGAAATTTGGAGCTGTGGGTTGCTGCTCTTCCATTATATATTGATTACCTTTTATCATTTGAATGATCCTATAATTGACACCTTCAATGTATTGGTTATTGGTGAGTATTCGATGCCACCTCCAGTTGATGAACCAGAGGACAAATCTTTCCCAAACAACCGAACATTCCGAAATAGACGACCACCATTATCCATCTAGTTACTTGTACATTTCTATGTCGTTACAAGAGTGAGGATTGAACAAAAGTTGTCTCATTGGGATTTTCCTTAAAAATCTAAAAGAAGAAGAAGAACGACCCAAAAGCCTTAGCTTTTGACCCTGGCTTATTGATCTTAGATTTGTTTCAGGTGTCAATTATGGTTTTGGTTTCTTCAATAGGCCACAGTTTTTGCTGATTGATAGAAACTGTCCAATTCTTTCTCATAATGTGAAGCTATTTCTTGACTCGGGATTCCCATCTCCGGAGAAGATGGAGAATTTTTTCTAGATGTTTCTTTTCTCGACTATGTTAATATTTCGATCTACAAGGTCCTGTAATATCGTTTGCTAGGATTTAATGAACCTTCTGCAAAACGGGTTCTTTCCCTAGTTCTAATAAAAGAGGCCGATCATTGGCTTATTTCGTTAGGAGCTTACAAATCCATTTATCTTTATTATTATTATTATTATTAGGTACATTTTGTTGTTGTGTCTTCCAAAAATGTTCAACGTAATAATTTTTTCTCCGAGTACTTGAAATGGATGGAAGGAGTATTAGTGGAATTTATTATTAATTGATTATCCAATTTATTGCATTGGAATCTTCTTTTTTAAAATCTCTTCAAAAATATGTAGTGAAGTTAAATATTGGTATTTCTTGAAAATCAGCACAAAATATTTGATATCTGCTTTAGTATCTACATCTATTTGAGCCAGGATAGTCAATTATTAAAATTTCAACATCATAATTTGTTGAATTTGAATAAAAAAATATTGAATTACTTTGAATATTAAAATTTAGGGTATTTATTTGCGATATTATTTTAAAATTAGAAAAAAAAATAATAGAAATCTAAACAGACAATAAAAATTTTTCGTAAATTTTGGGTAAAACTTTAATGTCTGTAATGCTTTGGAAGTAGAATTGTGGATAGATTTATTTCCAATCGTTATTATAGGGAATTCTTCTTAAAACTCATTATTTTTAACAAAAGAAAAAAAAAAACAAACAAACTTAACCACTTTTGATTCTACATTAATATCCTGAAAGTTCAAAGATACATTTAAAAAAATAGAAAGCTTTATTTTAAAATGTTTAAAGAATGAAAGAGAAATAAATAAAAGGAAGTATATTGTATCAATTGTTATTATTTTTAATTTAATATTTTATCATTGTAGAGAAATGTCATTAACTAAAAATCCCTAAGTCCTCGCTGAAATCAATCCAAATGAACATGGTTTTGAGAAACATTATACGATTATTTTACAAGGAAGTTTTTGGATTTTTTTTTTTAGTTACTATTTTGACAACGATCAACTGAATATAAGAATTACCAAGACTAAAACCACCTGATAGCCACATGATAACAGCTGGTTTATCTCATACTTTGAACATCCGGCAAGAAGTGGCTCCGCCAAACTCAAGAATCTAATGTAATCATTTCAGTATTTCGCAAGTTTTTAATTGTTAGTTGAATCTATTCAAATGAGAAGTTAAAATTAAAAACAAATGCTTAAAAGTAAGGTATTTTTTTTGAAGGCTACTCTTAGTAAATGCTTCAACTCCAATTTTTTTTAACATATATATATATAAAAATAAATAAAAAGAATAACAATACTTCTCCAAAGCGACCTAACGAATCCAACTACGTACAGAGAAAGCCTTTTTCCAACAAATGTATAACGTAGGTCTACAAGTCATTGCATCCGAAAGAAATACAGTGGTTTCAATCTTTTTTTTTTGGTTGAACGTAAGGTCCATCGATCTCAATTCTTTAGCTGATTTAACATTACAGGAGTTGTATTACGCCTTCGTAGTGGGAAAGGATTATTAATGATCAAATACAAAATATTTTTCCTAATAACGTAGATGAAATCATTTTAATTTTGACATAAACCAGGAAATGATTTTAATGAAAACTCGCGTCATTTCCTCTAGAAATAATTTGACAATTTGTGACAAATCAATTAACACCAAACTTCCTATTAAAGAGTTGAGTATCAGATCTTTCTAAACACTGAAACATCTAAAAAAAAAGTAATGATACAAATCCCACTTTATACTTGAGAATTAGTGTGTTCTCATTAGGATTTGTAGTCTATATTAAGCCAATATTCAAATTTCAACTTGAATATAATTCTATAATGAGGTTTGACTTTGGGCCACTTATAATTATATGGAAAAATACAAATAATTCAAAGACCAATGTACATTGAATTTCATATTGAAGAGTTGAATCTTATTTCTTAGTGTTTTTAATCACCAAATTCTATCTTAAAATGCACTTTTCCTAAGACCTTTTGTAGCTCAGCTAATAAGACTGTTACTGAAATTAATTTGTGATTCATAGCTTAGGTAAATATTGGAATGAGATTTTTGAGCTGATTTTCGTGGGTGTTTAAATAAATAATATAAAAAAAGCCTCAGGTCCAACTTGTGGTTTATGGAAGAACCCATAGAATCTTATTAAACACATTCTTTGCTTTCTTAGCTTCAAATGAAATTTTCTTAAAAACAAAATTATTGAGAATTTTAAAAATCTTTGCTATTCCTGGTATTGTTGCAATCAGTTTACCATAACTGCTGACTCAAACATCCTACGACCAATTGCGGGACTTCAGAAAGGTTGAATCGTGCAACTGCGAGAAGCCGGTTGGTTATGCATACATTATTTGGGTCCTAGTGATGCTTCTGTGGGAGGTCTCTCATTGACGTCGGCACAAAAGTAATGCTGCTTAAAAGAATCATTTCTCCCACAGCTTCATCCAGAGATTGACTTCCTGCATAGCCATTGGTA